>CABHPP010085428.1:0-13683 GCA_902168425.1 Peromyscus attwateri | reverse complement strand
TAATCCAGACACTCAGGCAGTGGAAGCAGGAGGCTTATAAAAGTCATCTTGGCTACAGAAGGAGATTGAGGCCAGCCTGGGCCACATGAGTACATACACCTTGCATGAATAAATGTTTTCCTTAAAGTTACTGTTTAAGACACCCTCTTAGACCTGCTGAAGTTGTAAGAACACAGAGTAGCACATAAGAATGTTGAATGCTACATTAAATGCTACATGACAGAGACAAAGAAACAAGAGGCTCCAGTTGTGTCTGCAATATTTTGTATCGAAAAATGAGTGAGTTGCTATTTTTAATGCATAATATTGAAAACTTTCATTTTCCTTTATTATCTGTACTATGTATGCACTGATACTCTGCATGATTTAGTCCAGAAAAACTACCCAGAAGAGCCAGGTACATATAGCTCAGTGATAAAGCATCTGCCCAGCACACTCAAGGCCCTGGGTTCAATCCCAACACCAGAAGAAAACCCGTCAGGAAAATGTTTTGGTGTCTAGCAACATGAATTGGAAAGGCTGGATCGTAGCCATTTTCCATTATAAGTTATTTGTTAACCAATTTTCTGGGTTGCATTTGTCCTATTTGTGGACTTTTAAAACCATATTTTGTTTTGATTTTTGTCATGTTCCATTAAAATATTATGTATTCAGTCTCATACCAAAGACCTTTTTATGGTATAGTCTACACATGTTATTGGCTACAGAAGATTCAAAGAGAAAATCAACCTTAAGACACTTGCATCTGCACACACACACACACACATACACACACACACACACACACACACACACCATGTATCTTTACACAACTAACCAAATTAAATCTACATTCTACTAAGACTTGCCCATCACCATCCCCCATTCATCCCGTCATTTGGATTAGAGCAAGCATAAAGTAGGGCAGAATCCATAAGAAACAAAAACCAAAGTTGTGCCTCCTCCTCTACCAGTTAAACCTAAGTTTCTTACTCTTTTGACATTATTTTAGATCTTTTTTCCTTCTCCATATCTCCTCGTTGATTGAAAATAATAAGGCCTTTCTGTTTTGCAGAGGTCAATAAATGTTCCCTAGAGCATCAAATTACTGTCAAACTAGAAGCCAAAAGATGTAAGCCACAGAGCAGTGCCTTTCAGATGCAGAAATTGAGGCTTCTCTCTGCTTTCTCCACACAGTTTCTGTGCCCAAGAGATTAAAGAGGCATGATCTACCTGATGCTTTGCCCTATCTCCTATCCATCTGTTCTTTCTCAACCCACATCTGTCTAATACCTGCCCACTTGGAATTCTCTCTTTAAAACGTTGGCTAATATCTCTCTGGTAGTTTAAACAGAGGGCCATTATTGATGAGACTGTTGAATCTTTTGCTTTAGACCTTAAGAAAATGGAATGACTTGGTACTGCTGACCCAGGAGATATTCCCCTGTTTGCTGGAATTGCTGTTGCTGCCTCACCTCCTTTCCTGGGTCTCACTTCCTCTTCTTGGGTAGCACCAGGGTGTGTGACAAACACATCCATGATATCCATGACAAGCCGCTCAGGCTGCTATTTCAGTAAATCAAGAAGCATGCTTCAGGGCCGGCAAAATGGGTCAGCAGGCAAAGGCATTTAATGTCAGGATTGATGAGACCTAAAGTCATTCTGAGGACCCAAATGGTAGAAGGAGAAAACCAATGCCTAAAGTTTGCCTACTGACCACCACATGCACACTGTGGCGCATGTGCAGATGTGCAGGAATACATACTCAAATCTACATACAACACTAGATAGATCATGATGATGATAGATGGACAGACAGACAGACAGATAGATAGATAGAGATAAATGAGAGATAGATGAGAGATAAATGATAGATGATAGATAGATAGATTATAGACAGATGATACATGATAGACAGTTGTAAAAAAATTAAATAAATAAAAGAGCAAGTCTACGTTCAAGAAGAATAAGAAATAGTCAAGAATTTTTGTTGGCGAGACCTGTCATTGATGTCAGTCATATACAGCAGGGACCAAATTGAACATTCTCATCAGTTTATCTGTCAGTGGCCAAGTTTCTATATTTAACAAGAAAGCTAGTAAACAAACACTTAAGTAAATTTACCTAAGAAATAAAGGCATTCATAGATAATCCCTTTAGAATTAAAAGTGGACTTGCAAAAAAAAAAATGTCAGAAAGGCCTAGTAGCTGTAGTTGGCTATAGATTCTAAAGCAAGAGAAATCCTGCTGCATAGTGTATCAGACAGGTCACTTGGTAAGTTGAAGGTTGCATGCCTCAATGGCCTTCCTAGCAAAATAGAAATAGTGAACTGTGTTGGGCCTGTAGTCATACATTAACACATATTAGCATCTCACTTATAAAGTTATTTTTTATTGTTTGTTTGAACCGAAGAGACAACTCAGTGGTTAAGAGTGCTTGCTGTATAATCGTGAGGACCAGAGTTTGGGTTCCAGCACCCATAAACAGGCCAGGAGTCCTACCAACACCTATAAGTCTAGTTCTGATAGACTCAACACTGTCTTCTGGCCTCTGCGTATGTGCACAAGTACATGCTCACACACACACACACACACACACACACACACACACACACACGCACACACACATAATTCATTTATTAATTACATCTTTTAAAAATGCTTACCTTTATTGCTGTTGATTTGGTATAAGCTTACCCATATTCTATCTGCTCAAAAAATCATTGAACTTGTTTCCTTTAAAATCTTTGCACTTTAATTTCCTTTTTTTACCACCATTCACAACGGTATGGAGATAATGGAAAGAGGACACTTAAACATTACAAGACAAACAAATAGCTTGTAAGAAATACAAATGGGTGCTGAAAGGCGTTTCTGCACCTGTTTTCACAATGTCCTAAGTGTGAGTGTCAGGGTCAGAATCCACAATGCTTCCCTGGAGTCACGTTCCCTGGTCTCTTTGGATTGCTACTTTCTAGCAACTTTTACCTTCCTTGGCCTCCCATCTCTTTAATGGCCATTGGAGATGGGAATCAAGTTAAGGAAAAGTGATTTCTTCCAATCACCCCTCCCCCATGCTCCTAATGGTCTCCCCACCCTCTCCCTAACCTCGGAGCTGTGAAGGTCAGCCATGTATTGTGCCTTACTGTCAACTTGGAAAGCTTTCCAAACCCAGGCCTCTTGACTATTGTATTGTTGAGGCTGGTTAAATTGTATCTCCGCTTCCTCAGCTTGTTTCATAGGTACCTGTTAAATATTTGCTAACGTCAATTGAGGGTAGTTTCCCAACACTTTGGCCACTCCTTGTTTTTGTATTCCAATAATTTTAGCAGGAAGAAAACTCTAAAAATAATGTGAGTAACAAATACAGGCTTTTCCCCAGCTAGATGGATTGGCTTTGATTTTGTATACTCGCTAAGTATTATACCATACTGCAGAGTTCTCCAAAGGAAAAGAATGAGCCTTTGGATACTTACTGGCATGAAACTGCTGTTTTACAAGAAGCTGACTGTGAAGTTGCAGATGCCTTCACAGCCAGAGCTGCTCAAGCTTTCAGATCTTTCTGTGGAGCTGATTTAATTTCTTCATGACCTGCTTCTTCATTTGCCCGGGGCGATACCTCACTACAGAGCAGAGTATGCAGGTATAATTACAGCAATTACAAGCTCTCTGTAAACACCACATTCTTTCGGCTGTGAGGAGTTACATTCTAAATGTAACTGTAGCAAATAGAATTATGTCTGAACCCCGGTGTAGCATACTGTGTAAAGCAAGATGCAAAACCTATTTTCCTTGGTGTGCTCAAGTGATGTGTAGCCATGGAAATACTTTTTTTCCTGCTTAATTTTAGTTCTTTGGGCCACAAAATAGTAACATATTTAATAATCTGCTGGAAGAAGAGTAAGCTACTAGGCACCTGAACACTGATAGAGAAACAGAATTGCAAGTCTTCTCTGGAAGAAAAGCGACTAAACACCAGTGGGAACTCAACATTGCTCCCTTGTTCATGAGTTCCAACAAGAGAAGGCTGGCTCCGCATAGCGGCATGTGGTCACAGCAACCATTTCCTCTGGTTCTGTAGTCTTCAGCCACAAAACATACACTAGGAAATGAGGGTTTTTATCCCCCTAAGGGGATAGACAGCATTTAACCTTGTCTGTTAGAATTGGAGACCTGTTTCTAATGAGAGGGAAAGAAGTTTGCGGAAAGGGTCTCTCAGTAATAGAGGAGAATCTTCCAAAAAGAATGTGGAGGGGTGAAGGAGAGAAAACAGAAAAGAAAAACACTAATAAAAAGAAAACTCATGTTGGAAGAGAATAGAGTCTTCCTTTAAAAGAAAGATCTTCAAAATCATTTTGCCAGAATAGAGGTGATCTCAGTCCATGTGTCTCCACAGAGAAGGTTCCAACTGTTCTTCTGAGGAGAGGACAATAGATGTGTAGCTGAGGAAGTCTATGGAGATGAAGCAAAAACTACTTCTGAGTCAGTCTTGATCTCTGACCAAACACAGATCAATATGAACAGTTCTCCACGTCATATTATGAATTTGATTATGATGAAGGGACCAGTAAAGGCCACTCAGCTTTCTAGAAGGATCATTATGTGAAGGTATTAGTCAAAAATAAGATTAATTCAAGGTAAGGTTTTACCTAGATACAATCACTCTCATCGAGGGGCTTTGTCATCCCCTAGGGAATACGCCAGGACTGTGACCAGCAGAAGCATGGGACACCATTCCAACTCTATTAGACACCACAGTGAAGTCAGATGGAGGATTATACATACCATAAACTGATAGAAAATTCTTCTTAGACATTGACTGTCTGTCATCTTAAAGCCACAACTTAAAATAACGCCTTACATTTTTTCTTATGGGCCTACTGTAGTTAAATCCTCGTGAGAGTTGCGCTCCATCTCCCAGCCATCTAAATGGATACAATAATATTAATAGGCAACATTGCTTGAATACTTACAGATGCCAGAATATCGTTTAAGTCTTCATATTCACCAGTTCACTAATTTCTAGAAAGTAGAAACCACCAACAAGTTATAGACTCTGAGATGTGTATTTTGCTACAGTTAACCTGTGTATAGTCAAAATGCATGTTAAAAAAGAAGACTTCTATAAACCCTGTCAAATAACCGTCAGGATGTGGCTTCTACGGCTTATGCACAGACAAGTTTGTTCAGAACTGTGTGTGATCACTTTAGCTACTTGCCCGCTTGATGCCTGTGTGGTTTGGATCTGAAGTACCACTCGGAGGCTCGCTAGACAAAGGCTTGTTTGTCAATCTCTCGTGTTATTGTTGAGGCAGTGGAACCTTTAGGAGATGGATCCCAGTGGGAAGAAGTCAGATCATTGGATGTGCTCCTGAAAAGTCTCTCTCTGCTTCCTATTCACCATGAGTTAGTTGAACAGTTTTCTCTATTTATCGCCTCTATAATTTTTGGGAGACTCACTATAGATCCAGAGTAACTAGGGACTGAAATTTCTGGAACTGTGAGCCCAAATATGTTCTCCCCCTTTAAAATTCATTTACCTCAAGGGATTTGTCACAACAAACAAAAGCTGACTAATACAGTACCACATGTTGCTTTTTTTTTCCTTCTTTCTTGATGGTTTACAAAATAACGGCATCTTACGTGGTTATAGCATGTTAGATTTAGCAAGTGACAAATTTGCTATCTCTATGTTAAAGATAAATAGGACAGGAATAGTTTAGGAAAATTGACCAATTACCTAGTATTGATAGTTAGAATCCTTACCATGCAAGCTTTCTCCAGACTTCCTACTTTTCATAGCTGCCCAACACTGCCAAATAAAGCAGAGTGGAGGGTACAGTGCTTCTTAGATGTTGGTACCCTGATAGAGTTTGGGTAAGCCCCAGTTCATGCTAGAAACATCTCACATAGGAGCTGTCTATTATTTCTCCAAAAACAAATGCCTATGAATGGCTTCCTTCCATTACCCCAGACAACATCAAGAAAACACAGAATGATCAATGATTTCACGGTCCTCGTGAGAAAATGTTAGACTGTGTGCATTCCCGGCGGACTTTGTAGTGTTGACATGAGGGGGAGTCAACAGCATCTTCCCTGGTAGAACAAGCGCCGTGGATCCAGCTCGGGAAAGCAGGCAACAGAGCTGTGTGTCAGGTCTCTTTCTCTCGTAAACAGAGCAGTAATGCCAAGAAGAACAGAATAAATATGATTTGTAATCCAGCATGGTACTGCTTAACTCGTATATTCCGTTGCCAGCATTTTAATTAGGAATGCATTGGCATATGTTGGCCAGAATCCTGCTACATGGAATTATTCTGTGTGCCAAGGATGAGGACAAATCATCACTGCCTGGAAGAGAGTGCGGAAGGACCCCAGCAACAAGGACAGCATTTAGTTCAATGATTGTTGATAGACTTTTGTTACAAAAGACCGTTGTAAAATCCAGCACAAGATGCTCATTTTTTTTTGTTTTGTTTTGTTGTTTTTTTGTTTTGTTTTGTTTTTCAAGACAGGGTTTCTCTGTGTAGCTTTGCGCCTTTCCTGGAACTTGCTTTGTAGACCAGGCTGGCCTCAAACTCACAGAGATCTGCCTGCCTCTGCCTCCCGAGTGCTGGGATTAAAGGCGTGCGCCACCACCGCCCGGCAAGATGCTCATTTTTATGGAACGAATCATTGGAACCTGGAACAGGTAGCTTCTGGAAGGGAGCATCAAGAGTAAAGAAATCATCAGCTTCTGCACTGTGCGTGAGCATTGTTACCACGTGAGAAGTCACTGAGCATATCAAGGCGATCGGTACCCCTGAAGTTAGGTGAAAGATCATCACATATCATATGGTAGTGGTCAGGGAAACAAGGAGATTCTCTACAAAATGCTGTCATGTCCCTTTTGAGTCAGTTGCACTTACTAGAAGTAGGTACCAATCCTTTGTATGCACTCAGCTTTATAATGCCTCAACCAAATCATTTTTACCCTAGATTTTAGCATTTGGGGGAAATTTTTAATAGAAGTCCATTGGAGCCTATGTTGTAACTAACTCCTTTGTTCCACTATTTCTTAATGGAACACGCTGATGTGCAATGTCAAATTAGAAAGCCATCAGTCTTACTAATTATAGGAAAAACAATAGTTTAAACAACAGGTATGCCACAGGAAAACAACCAGTGGCATCACTTGAGTGTGAGAGCTGTTGTGTTTGGATTGAGTTTTTTTCCAAACCCTAACAGGCCATTGCAAGACAAATAATGAATCCATTAACAAGGCGTGTCTATCTCACTCCAAATCAAAGTAACTTTATAACCACTATATCATCTATAATATATACCTGCAAGAGTTATACTACCAATTACAAAAACTTAATATATCCCTAGTCTCTTTCATCTGTGAGTCCTAAAATCAGAACATTGATTTGTCCATTGTACTATTGCACAATAGCTTTAGCTCTTTGGAATTGGAAGGTGTGTTTCTAATAAGGCCTAAGAAGGGCTCTCTGCCTTCCAGCTGCTTCCCACACACACACCTCAGGTGTCCAGATACTACATTCTCAGGACCCAAGGCTAGCTCTTAGCTCCTGGCAATTCAGAGTGTGCTCTGTGGCCCCAGCAGCTTCCAGTCTCTCTGTGGGGTCTTCCTTAAATTCTCAACTGTCACGCGTGTGTTTCTCTCCTTCTTTTGATAGGTTTCTGGCTTTCAGATTGTGAAAAGTCAGAAAAAGATCAAGCCCCACCAAAACCTGTCTTCCATTACAGTGTGCTCTGGTTGAGATGTTCAGGTTTCTCAGTCACACCCATGGAATTAGAATAAACTGTGATCCAAATGGAAAGAGGTGTTGGTTTATCTTCCTACTCCCTCATATTGGAATCGCAAACAAGTCCTGTTTTCCTGACACTTATTACTGTTGTTTTTGTTCTTCTTTTGTCTTCTTGCCTCACTTTCTTCTGGCAGAGCTGCTCACCCTCTAGGTAGGTTTGGTTTCCTTCTCATTATTCCAACGTAACATATGCCTGAACTCATCACCTGCGCTTCCTGCTCATGGGATTGTGAGAAGCAGGCATTAAGATTCTGGCACCTCGGTGTTTTCTCAGGGCCTCCCCTATGTGGATAAACTTTATCAGTCAGATAGAGTAAATGGATCTTAGATGATCAGAGTGGTAGGAGAGGTGACAGTCAGAAGTTAGAAAACTACAGGAGACCAGGGAAGGTTCCAAGGAGGGACTCAGAAAGACACAAGGTGGAGGATTAGAAGCAGATAGTATGACAAACTATTTCTAAGAAGAAATGAAAAAGGCAGAGTAGGAGACATTGAAGGCTGGAGACCATGATGACATCTCTATCCCAAGTGTTTCCAGACCAAACATGTAAGGAAAAGAAATTAGCAAGCGAGAGTTTCCCCCCTTTGCCAGCTGGTCCTGGCATTCATCTGAGCTATTCCAAAGCATGCGGTTATGTGGTCATGATAACAAACGTTTGACATTGATGTGACAGCAATTATTCTGAAGGGGCATGAGTCATTCTTGAAAAGATGCTAATAGGATTAGGGTAATGAACTTGGGATTGCTTCCTTATGACTCTGATGGGTTTAGGAGGGAATAAAGACAGTGCCTTGTGATGTCTCTTTCCATATGCCTTTATAAAGCCTTTCATAATGGATCAGAAATGAAATTAAAAAAACATCCCTTTGGATCAAGCTGATACAACATTGTATTCAGATTATTAAATCTGAATTCAGCCATGTATTACTTAATAATGGGGATGTACTCTAAGAGACATAATGATTTTGTCCTTATGTAAACATCTCAGTGTGTGTTTGCAAAATTCAGATGGCATAGGTCAGTGATTGGATATGAACCTGTCCTATGGGGTCTAGAGAATGGTCTACAACATTTTTGGTTTGGAACGAGTTGTCTATCAAACATTATAATAAGCTAAAGTAAAAGAATGAATATCAAGAGATGGATAGATCTCAAAACATCATCAAATTGGGTGCTCAAAACATCCAGCAGAAAGCAGCTAAGGAAGACTCTATAGGGGAGCCAGCTGGAGCCCCCAATAGGTAGAATCCTGGGCAAAGCAGGTGTCCCTTCAGGTGGGGCTCCCACGTGAAAAACCAAGTGACAACAGACAAAACTTACAACATCAAATTGAGTGCTCACAGTGTCCAACAGAAATGGGCCAGCAAAAGTGAATTAGCCGACTGGAATTCCCCATTGAGAAGGTCCTCTCTGCCTTCCCAATGGTGAGCTTCCTCCCATGACTGAACTGCTGGCTTCTCTTTCCCATGCAGGCACTTACGTGGACTGGGGTAAGCAATAGTAAGCTCTGTTGAGGATGGTTTACTTTCTAGCTGTTTTCAAGGATAAAATGCTTTTACTCTTGGGCATTTTTCCCCTCCCTGTCACAGAGTTAGGGGACCAGCCCCAAACAATAGCCTTGGAGGACACTTTGAATCAAACATGATCAGGTATGAAATGGGGAAGGGAGCAACTCTAGCTTCCAGAACCAGCTTCTCAATGGGTTTAAACACTTGGCAATTTATCAATATAATGTATGTTATAGGCCACTAGATGCAATCATGATATATTAGGCAACTGACAATGTAGCTGGAGAGTTTTCTCTCCGGGTCCCGCCAAGCCCCGGCAGTCCGACAGCCCACTTATAAAATAAACACAGACGCTTAATTATTTAAACTGTTTGGCCTAATGGCTCAGGCTTCTTGTTAACTGTTCTTATATCTTAAATTAACCCATTTCTGTTAATCTATAAGTTGCCACGTAGCTCGTGGCCTTCCAGTACCTTACATCTTGCTTGTTATGGCGGCAGCTGGCAGCGTTTCTCTGACCTTCCACTTCCCAGAATTCTCTTCTCTGGTTGTCCCGCCTATACTTCCTGCCTGGCTACTGGCCAATCAGCATTTTATTTATACAAAGCAATATCCACAGCATGACAACATAACACAGCATGCCATTTTGCAGAGAACTTTTAAAAAGAGCCTTATTTTTAATTCCATGTATATGTATGGCTATGTGTAGGTATGTGCAAGTGAGTGTAAATGCCTGAAGGGGCATCAGCATCCTCTAGGAGCAGGAAATACAGGCAGTTACAGCCACATGACAGCATGGGTGCTGGAAAATGAACTTGGGTCCTCTGCAAGAGGAGTGTGCTCTCTTGACTGCTGAGCCATCTCTCTAGCCCCACAGTGAACTTTAAAAAAATATAAATACAAGGAACAACTTGAAAGTTACCATAATGGCCATTAAGATGATTCATCTGGTAAAGGCACTTCTGCCAAGCCTGGTGACCTGAGTTCCATCCCCTGGAATCACATAGTGGAAGGAGAGAATGGACTTCCACAAGATGTCCTCTGACCTGTACATGGACATAATTGTACACACAAATAAACATTAAAATCCTGGGGGTTGTAACATTCTTGTTGTCATTATCAGGTATTAGATACAATAAGTGATTTCATGTGCTTAGTTGTCCACTGATGGGACAGGCAGAGCAGTCATTGTTTACATAGCATCATCACAAGCATGCTGGTAATGCACTGTGCTACATCATGACAAGTGCAATGTCACTGAGCCACACAAGTCTGTAACTCATTGCATGGGACCACCATTATACACAAGCAATCTGCTGTCAAGTGAGAGGTTATTGAGCAGGACATTACTATGCATGGGGGCTCACTATGGACTCTGAGAGAGGAGGGTTGCACAAGTTGAAGGCCATCTTAGGATGCATGCTAAGTTCTGGATGCTTTTAAAACAAACAAATTTATCAATCAACCAACCAATATGCAGATCCATAGATTTTTCTCCACTCTTTGCCCCATGATACTCTGACTGATTGGCTTCCATAGGTCTCTACAGAGCTGTCTCTTACTCTTCATGCCCTGAGAAGTTCTTCTGCCAAGACTACTGAAGGCTTGTGGTTGTATAGATCCCTGCAGACCCTGAGCAAACCCAAGGAAGGGAGGGGAACTGGGGACATTTACTATATCATCTTCCCATGGAGTCCCTTGACCCTCTTAAACAATAAAGATCTCCACAAGACACGATGTGCTTCTCTGTTCACAACACTGCTCTCGTTTCTTGATCCTTCTGGAGTTAGGTGTGCTAACAACCCTCCTTAACCTCTGAAATTGTCCCTAATCCCTTACGATTTTCTTATATTCTGGGACCTTTAGATCCAGTCTTTTCATGAAACCCTCATGTGTTAGCTGAGTTTTGCTGTCATCTACGACTAGTGCACACTGAAACCAATGTATCCTTCTGATTACACATCCCAGGTTAGAGATGCTGCACCATTCTTACAGATACAGTGGTGTGATCAATTTCTAAAATGCTTTCTTTTGAACTTGTTGAGATAAATTCAGAATTGTTCAATGTCAAGTTGTCTGGTTCCAATACTATGAAAGAAAAGAAGGAGGAGGAAGAGGAAGAAGAAAAGAGACAGAAGAAAAAGGAGATGATGATGATGATGATGATGATGATGATGATGATGAAGGAGAAGAGGAGGAGGGGGAGAAGAAGAAGAAGAAGAAGAAGAAGAAGAAGAAGAAGAAGAAGAAGAAGAAGAAGAAGAAGAGGGAGAGGGAGAGGGAGAGGGAGAGGGAGAGGGAGAGGGAGGAGGAGGAGGAGGAGAAGAAGAAGAAGAAGAAGATCACATTAATGATAAAAATTCCAAAAAGCACTTAATGTCATTTACAGAATGTTCTCATTCTTGATTATTCCAGCATCTTCTGTCAATGTGAAATGGGATGAATAACACTGAATTGGGGACTATAGAGACATGGCATTATAGTGGACTTTGTATGTTCTAGTTTTCTCAGAAAGTCTACAGAATATGCTATCATTTCTGTCTCATCATTTCACAGATGAAGAAACTAAGACTCAAAGGGCATATTTACTGTGCAGTATTTGAATGAGCATGCCTCTCTTAGGCTCATATGTTTGAATACTTGGTTCAGAGTTGGTGGAACTGTTGGAGAAGGATTAGGAGGTGTGGTCTTGTTGGAGGAGGTGTGTCACTGGGGGTAGGCTTTGAAGTTTCAAATGACTTACACCATTGCAAGTGTGTCTCTCACTGCCTGCTGTTTGTAGATCAAGATGTGAACTCTCAGCAGTTCTTTCCACCATGCATTTGTTCCACCATCACAGATTCTAACTTCCTGAAACCATAAGCCCAATTAAACACTTTCTTCTATAAGTCCTCTTGGTCATAGTATTTTGTCACAGTAATAGAAAAGTAACTTAGAAACACAATTAAGACTATATCTGAATTGTTAATAACAAAACTTGGTTAATTTATTATCATTACTGAGGTATACATTTGGATGATCCCCAGCAGACAAACTCAGAATGTATTGATTTAAAGTAATTTACTGTTTTCTGACACTCACTAATCTTTGGAGACTATCCACCACAGGCATACTCATGAACATTTTCTTCTGTCTAATATAAGCTTGGATGAAGAAATCCCCAATGAGGACAATGAATAGTGTAGAGTGAGAGTGAGATTTGTAATACAAAGAGTAATAGTTTGAATTGGGAGTCAAGAAAAGGAGGTAGGAAGACAAGTCTGGACTAAAGGAAAGGAGAAAGTCCCTGGCAAAATATCAGGAGTGCCATTAAGAATCAGGTTTTGCCCTTCAAAACTTGACTCCTTTCTTTAGTGAAGTGACTTGCAGGATAAAGCCCAGGGTGGGGAGCCGGAGGAAGAAAGAAAGAGGTCTATCTGTTAAGCACTGAATGACATGGTACAAAGTTTTAAGAAAGGCATAGTCTTGATGCATTACTACATGAAGATGGAAACAGGTACATTTTTGCCCCTAGGATCTTAAGCTGGTAAGTCAACATCTTCCATTCTGCCAACTTTATTAAAAAACAAGAACAGTCATATCATATTCAAAGCTTTGGCATACTTCATTTTCAAAAACTGCCCAAGATCTCACTCAACTGTGGCTCCTCCCATAGGACACCTTTACAGATAGCAAACGATTATCACAAAAATCAAATACAGTTAATGCAATTTTAAATCAAGTAATTGCCTACAAAAGTAGTGTGTATTGATATCTGTTTTTCAAAATAAACAGTAGATTAAAATGAAAATAAATGCTTAAAGAAGTCATTGCAGAAGCAAAACACATACCTTCTTCTCCTAAATTACTGGCTCATTTACTTTCATTTTATGTATGCCTGGTGTCCAAGCAATATGTGTAAACTTCTAACTAGTTTCATAATTCTCTGCTGTTTCCTATCACTTTTTAACTATACTTTATCCCATCATTGTTGTGGTATCCAGGTTCTATGTACAAACAATTGAATATTATAAAGAGTTCAGAGACTATAAAAATGGTTCAGCAGCTAAGAGCACTTGTTGTGCAATCATGAGAACTAGAGTTTGGATCCCAGGACCAACAAAATAGGCCAGGTGTCACACACAGGCCTGCATTACCAGCTCTGATGGGGTGGAGACAAGAGGATTGATGGAGCTTGCTTTCTTCCAGCCTTGCTGAGAATGTGAACTCCAGGTTTAGGGAGAGACTATTCCTCAAAAGAATAGGTGGAGATGAGCCGGAGAGGTGGCTCAGAGGTTAGGAGTGCTGCCTGTTCTTCCAGAGGTCCCGAGTTCAATTCCCTATGGTGTCTGAGTGCAGACAGGACACTGTCTACCTAATCCATGAATCTGAAAAAAAAAAAAAA
>CABHPP010085425.1:0-21284 GCA_902168425.1 Peromyscus attwateri | reverse complement strand
GGAGACAAGAGAAAAGAAGGGACAAAGGACTGCATCTGGATAGAGAGGAGACAGATGTGGCACATAGGCAAATGACAGTTTATAAAGGTAAAGGGAGAAACCCCATGTTAGGATGAGATGTTTAATTTTAATTGGGCGTGTTAATTAAGTGAGCCAAAGGGGCCTTCTGGTTGCTGGACCTTGGTAGTCAGCCTCAGGAAGAAGAAGTAGCCAAATAAAGGAATAGACCTTGGTGGCTAGCTTTAAGAATGTAATCTAGCCGGGCGGTGGTGGCGCACGCCTTTAATCCCAGCACTCGGGAGGCAGAGGCAGAGAGATCTCTGTGAGTTCGAGGCCAGCCTGGTCTCCCAAGTGAGTTCCAGGAAAGGCGCAAAGCTAAACAGAGAAACCCTTCCAAAAAAAAAAAAAAAAAAAAAAAAAAAAAAGAATGTAATCTAATGGTTTTTAGCAAGGCAGAGGGAATGGAGGAGAAGACCAAAGCCTGCCAGAGCCACATGCTTGAGTGGGCTATTGTCCCTTCAACTTCAGTCTCTGTGAGCCCATGTGAGCTCTGCTTAGTTGATTCAGTGGGCCATGTTCTCCTGGTGTCCTTGAACCCCTTGACTCCTGCAATATTTTTCCCCTTCTTCCTTGGTGTTTCCTGATCTCTGAGGGGAGGAACTTGATAGAGATCTCCAATTTAGACTCTCTCTCCACATGATGTCTACCTATGGGTCTCTGTATCCACTCCACCTGCTGCTGGAGGAAGGCTCCATGGTGACGACTGGACAAGGAACTGCTCTATTAATATAGCAGAATATCACTAGAACTCATTTTATTTATTTATTTATTTATTTATTTAGCCAGTTGTGTTTGATTCTAACCTAGATCTGTGGGCTGTCTAGTCTCTAGTTCCTGATCATCCAGGCAGTGTAGGCATGGGATACCTCTCATGGTGTGGGCCTCAAGGTAAACAAGCGTTGGTTGGCCACTCCCACAAATTCTGTGCTACTGTTGCTCCAGCACATCTTGTAGGCAGGACAGATTGTAGTTGGAGGGTTTTGTAGCAGGGTTGGTGTCCAGGTTTCTCTTTTTGTAGCCTGCAGAGTACCTTACCACACCAAAGAGACTAGAACGTAATGGTGAAGCCTCCTTACAGATACCAGCTTGAGCTCCCTATGTTGAATGAGCTATGTGGATATTATTCTTGACAATAGGGCCCCCACTGTCAGTTTTCAGAGAATGATCTTCTGTCTTAACATTAGCCTGGGTTGTTTAGGGATCACCATGGGACCCTCTCAGCCAAAAACTCAACCAAATGTAACACAGTCCCACCACTAGAAGCCTTGCCTGGCTACAAAAGATGACCAGTTCAAATTCTGTATTCTCTATTACTAGGAGTCCTCACTAGGGTCTACCTCATAGATTCCAGGAAGTTCTCACTGCACTAGGTATCCTCATCACTCCCCTGAATGCTCCCCAATTCCAGCTGTCTCCTCATACTCACTCCCTCCACCCCTCCCCATCTGATCCTTCCCACTCCTATCCCCACCAAAGCCAAGTCTACCTGCAAAATTTACTCTATTTCCCATTCTCAGGGAGGCCCTCCCAAGAGCCCTCTTCTTTACCTAACTCTGGGCCTATGGATTGTAGCTTGGTTATCATTTACTTAACAGATAATATCCACTTATAAGTGAGTACATACCATATTTGTCTTTCTGGGTCTAGGTTACCTCACTCAGGATGATTTTTTTCCAGTTTTGTACATTTGCCTGCAAATGTTATGATGTCATTTTTTAACAGATGGGTAATACTCCACTCTGTAAATGTACTAATTTTTCTTTATCCATTCTTTTGTTGGCAGACACCTAGGTTTTCAGTTTCTGACAATTATAAATAAAACTGAAATGAATATAGTCAAGCAAGTGTCATTGTGGTAGGATGGAGCAACCTTTGGGTATATGTCCCAAAGTGGTATAGTTATGTCTTGAGGTAGATCAATTCTTAATAATCTGAGAAACTACCATATTGATTTCCATAGTGGCTGTACTAGTATACACTCCTACCAGTAGTGGAGGTGTGTTCCACTTGCTCCACATCCTCTCCAGTTGCCATTTCTGTTATTGATCTTAATCATTCTGACAGGTGTAAGATGGAATCTCAGAGGAGTTTTGATTTGCATTTCTCTGATGGCTGGGAATGTTGAACATTTCTTTAAGTGTTTCTCAGCCATTTATAATTCCTCTGTTGAGAATTCTATTTAAATCTGCATCCCAGTTCTCAACTGGATTTTTTTTTATATCTAGTTTCTTAAATTCTTTATATATTTTGGATATTCATCCTCTACTGGATGTGGAGTTGGTAAAAATATTTTCCCATTCTGTAGGCTCTTTGTCTGATTGACAATGTCCTTTGCCTTATAGAAGCTTTTCAGTTTCAATAGGTCCCATTTATTAATCATTGATCTTAGTGCCTATGCTATTGGTGTTCTGTTCAGAAAGTTGTCTCCTGTGCCGCTGTGTTCAAGGCTATTCCCTACTTTCTCTTATACCAGGTTCAATGTATCTAGTTTTATGTTGAGGTATTTGATCCACTTGGACTTGAGGTTTATGCAGGGTAATAGGTATGGATTTATTTATATTCTTCTACATGAAGACATTAGTTTGATCAACATCATTTGTTGAAGATGCTATCTTTTTTCCAGTATGTATTTCTGGCTTCTTTATGAAAATCTGAATGTCCATATGTATATGAATTTATATCTGGGTCTTTGGTTTGATTCCATTAATCAATGTGCCAATATTATGTAGTTTTATTACTATATTTCTGTAGTACAACTTGATATCAGGGATGGTGATACCTCTAGCCATTCTTTTATTGTTCAGGATTGTTTTAACTATCCTGGGTTTTTTGTTTTTCCATATGAATTTGAGAATTGTCCTTTTAGTTTGTAAATAATTGTGTTAGAATTTTGATGGGGGTTGCATTAAATCTGTAGATTGCTTTTGGTAGGATGGCCATTTTCACTACAATAATCCTACTGAACCACAAGGATGGGTAATCTTTCTATCTTCTGATAGCTTCTTCAATTATTATAGTTTTTATCATATAAGTCTTTCACTTGCTTGGTTAGAGTTATCCCAAGATATTTTGTATTATTTGAAGCTATTGTGAAAAGTGTTGTTTCCCTGAGTTCTTTCTCAGTACATTTGTCATTTGTATATAGGAGGACTACTGATTCTTCTTTTTCTTTTCTTTTCTTTTTTTTTCTTTTCTTTTCTTTTCTTTTCTTTTCTTCTTTTTTTAGTTTACTTTGTTTCCAGCCACTTTGCTGAAAGTCTTTATCAGCTGTAAGAGTTCCCTGGTGGAATTTTTTGGGTCACTTATGTATACTATTATATCATCCACAAATAAAGATACTTTGCCTTCTTCCTTTCCAATTTGTATCCCTTGATTTCCTTCAGTTGTCTTATTGCAGTAGCTAAAATTCAAGCACAGCATTGAACAGATATGGAGAGAGTAGATAGCCTTGTCTTGTTCCTGATTTTACTGGAATTCCTTTGTGTTTCTCTCTATTTAATTTGATATTGGATATAGGCTTGTTGAAAAATGTCATTTTTATGTTTAGGTATGCCCCTTGTATCCTTAATCTCTTCAGGACTTTTATCATGAAAGGGTGTTGGATTTTGTCTAAGACTTTTTCAGCATCTAATGAGATGCTAATGTGTTGTGGGTTTTTTCTATCAGTTTGTTTATATGGTGGATTACATTTACTGACTTTATTATCTTGAATCATCCCTGCATCTCTGGGATGAAACCTATTTGATCATGGTGGATGACCTTTTTGATTCAGTTTACAAGTAGTACTTTGTAGAGTATTTCTGCATTTGTGTTCATAAGAGAAACTGGTTTGTATTTCTCTTTCTTTGTTAAATCTTTATGTGGTTTTGGTATCAAGGTGACTATAGCCTTGTAAAATAATTTGGACAATGTTCCTTTTCTTTCTATTTTGTGGATTGAGGAGTATTAATGTTAACTCTTCTTTGGAAATCTGGTAGAATTCTGTGCTAAAACTGAACCTGGGCTTTTTGGTTTGGGAAACTTTTAACGACTGCTTCTTTTTCACCAGGGATTATAGGTCTATTTAAATTGTTTATCTGATATCAATTTAACTTTGGGAAGTGATACATATCAAAAAAAATACCCATTTCTTCGTATTTTCCAATTTGGTGGAGTATAGGTGTAGGGAAAAGAGGCCAGTTAAAGAAACTCACCCTGACCCTGGAGCCCAGAACCAAGGAAGGAAACATAGCCTAGATCGGGACCCAAGCCAATGAAAGAAACACTTTACCACTGAACCCAGAACCAAAGAAACATGCCCTGACTCTGAAACCAGTACCAAAGAAACACACTCTGTCCCTGGAAACAGAGCCAATGAAAGAAATATGCACTGGCCTTAGAATTAGAGCCTAAAAGATAAGAAAGCCCAGTGAAAGAAACACAGTTTGGCTCTGAAATTAGGGCCATCTCTCTGCCCCTGGCCAATAACACTAACTAATCCTTAAACAGAAAATCTCCTTGGAGAAACTCTGGCCTTTGGAAATCAATATGGCGCCTTCTTATGGGAATCAACCTCCCTCAAGACCCAACTATACCACTCTTGGGCATATACCCAAGGAATGCTCAATCATACCGCAAGGACACATGCTCAACTGTGTTCATAGCAGCATTATTTGTAATAGCCAGAACCTGGAAACAACCTAGATGCCCTTCAACTGAAGAATGGATAAATAAAATGTGGTACATATACACAATGGAATACTACTCAGCAGAGAAAAACAATGACATCATGAGGTTTGCAGGCAAATGGATGGAACTGGAAAAAATCATTCTGAGTGAGGTAACCCAGACTCAGAAAGACAAACATGGTATGTACTCACTCATAAGTGGATACCAGATGTAAAGCAAAGGATAACCAGACTACAACCCACAACTCCAGGGAGACTACCTAGTAAAGAGGACCCTGAGAAAGACACAGGGATCACCAACAACAGAGAAATGGATGAGATCTACATGAGCAAACTGCAGGTGCGGGGATAATGGAGGGCAAGGGTCAGGGGAAAGAGAGCTTAGGGGAGCGGGAGGTCCCAGCTGGATCAGGAACAGAGTGGGACAACGGAGAGGGAGATACCATGATGAATGAAGACCCCAGGGGAATAGGAAGAAGCAGAGTGCTGGAGAGGTCCCCAGAAATCCACAAAGATGACTCCACTATAGACTACTGGCAATGGTCAAGAGAGTGCCTGAGCTGACCTGCTCTGGTGATCGGATGGCCGAACACCCTGGCTGTCATGATAGAACTCTCATCCAGTGTCTGATGGAAGCAGATGCAGAGATCCACAGCCAAGCCCCAGGTAGAGCTCCGGGAGTCCAATCAGCGAGAGAGAGGAGGGATTGTATGAGTGAGAGATATTGAGACCATGACTGGAAAAAGCACAGGGACAAATAGCCAAACTAGCAGAAACACATGAACTGTGAACCAATGGCTGAGGAGCCCCCATGGAACTGGACCAGTCCCTCTGGATAAGTGAGACAGTTGTTTAGCTTGAACTGTTTGGGAGGCCCCCAGGCAGTGGAGCCAGGACCTGTCCTTGGTGCATGGGCTGGCCTTTTGGAGCCTGGGGCCTATGCTGGGACACTTTGCTCAGCCTTGGTGTAGGAAGGAGGGGACCGGCCCTGCCTCAACTGAGTCTCCCAGGTTGGACTGACTCCCCAGGGGAGACCTTGCCTTGGAGGAGGTGGGAATGGGGAATGGATTGGGGGGGAGGGCTGGGGGGTGGGAGGAGGGAAGATGGGGGAACCCGTGGCTGACATGTGAAATTAAGTTAATTATAAAATAAAAATATAAAAAAAGAAATCCTATATAAACCACCCTGCCTGCTCATTGTTGGCTGTTCTCCCTCCCCCTCCTCTCCAGGAGAGGCAGCCACTCTTCTGAACTCCTCCTTCCCAAATAAATCTCTTTCTCAAAAGAGTCTTGGGTGTGAAGATCTTCATTCACTGGCCCAGAGAAGAAGAACCTTGCTAAGACATCCCTTAGAGGATTGAGCAGAAAAAAACCTTTTAGAGACATTCCCTTAGGGGACTGAGCAAGGTGGAGCAGAACAGAAGAACCTTACTGAAATGTCCCTTAGAGGACTGAGCAAGGCAGGAATAATCTCAGGGTCGTGGGTTCATGCCCCACGTTGAGCACCAGATATTGGTGAAATTATTAAGGCCACTCCACGTAGTTAAAAGGGATATTTATTTAATGGCATAACTTACAAATGAAGGGATAGGTAGGTGGCAGGTTCTGTGAAAGACGCAGCGCAGTCCGGTGGTGTTCTCTGGAGAACTCTCCTTGGTCTACTTCTAGCATCCATGGTCCAAGGAGGAAGAGAGCGTGGCACATTCCGGCTCTTCAAGGCCCTCCCTCTGCCCCGCCTTGTAGGCGTGATAGTTACCGAAGCCTCGGTGGGGGTTGGAACTTCCAGACCAAAGCTGGAATGGCTACCCACCACGAATTATTCTCTGGAGCTGGAGGAGATTGCTATATTTCTGCAGAGGGGTTCCCTTTAGCAGTATGAAGCAAAAGAAGCAACATCTTGGGCTGGAGAAGAAGCAGAGCTCTGCTGGGAAGCCCCTGTAAGTGGGGGCTGAGCAAAGCTCAGCTCTAAGGGCTCTTCAGGAGCGGAGCAGGATTGCTATATCCTGCAGGGAGACCATCCTCCACCACACCCCAACTCAGGGTATAGCCTGACTCCCCAAACAGTCAGGATACCTTTTCCTCCAGAGCTGAGCTGTCCCATTGCAGCTCCAGCCACTAGAGCTGTCCTAGCAGCTCAAGGTATAGCCTGACTCACTGAGCAGTCAGGATACCTTTCCCTCAAAGTTGCCACACTCTCTTGCTTACAATAGGTTTTTAAAATATGACCTAATGATTCTTTGGATTTCTTCAGTGTCTGTTGTTAAGCCCCCCCTTTTGTTTTTGACTTTATTAATTTGGATATTCTTTCTCTGTCTTTTGGTTAGTTTGGAGAAGGGTTTGGCTATCTTATTGATTTTCTCAATGAGCTCTTTGTTTTATTCTTTGTATTATTCTCTTTATTTCTATTTTATTGATTTCAGCCCTCGGTTTGATTGTTTTTGCCATCTACTCTTCTTGTCTATGCTTACTTTATTTTAGAATGAAGTTCTAGAGCTTTCAGGGGTGCTATTAAGTTGCTAGATTGAGATCTTTCTAACTCTTTTATGTAAACATTTAGTGCTACGAACTTTCCTCTTAGCAATACTTTCATTGTGTCCCATATGTTTTGGTATATTGTGTATTCATTTTCATTGAATTCTGGTAAGTCTTTTATTTCTTTATTTCTGTCTTGACCCCACTTTCATTCAATAGAAACTTGTTCAGTTTCCACGAGTTTGTAAACTTTCTGTTGTTTCTGTGCTGTTGATATTCAGCTTTAATCCATGGTGGTTTGATAGGATGCACAGAGTTATTTCAATTTTCTTATATATATTGAGACTTGCTTTGTGTCTGAGTATGTGGTCAATTTTGGAGACAGTTCCATGAGGTGCTGAAATATATATTCTTTTGTTTTGGGTGGCATGTTCTGTCAATATCTGTTACATTCATTTGGTTTATAACAGCAGTTAGGCTTATAATTTCTTGGTTTAGTTTTTGTCTGGATGACCTGTCCATTGATAAGAGTGATGGTATTGAAGTCTTCCACTATCAGTGTGTGAGGGTCAATACGTGATTTAAGCTGTAGTAGTGTTTTTGTTTTTTTGTTTTTTTGTTTTTTTGGTTCATTTGTTTTGTTTTGTTTTTTTACAAAAGTGGGTGCCCTTGTGTTTGGGGCACAGATGTTAAGAACTTAAATGTCATCTTGGTGGATTTTTCCTTTGGTGAATATGTAGTGTCCTTCCCATAATTTTTTTTATTAATTTTGGTTTGAATTCTATTTTGTTAGATATTAAAATGGCTTTACTAGCATGCTTCTTAGGTCCATTTGCTTGGATTATCTTTTTCCAACTCTTTATCCTGAGGTAGTATCTATCCTTGATGTTGAGGTGTATTTCTTGTATGCAGCAGAAGGATGGGTCCTGTTTCTGCATCCATTCTCTTAATCTGTGTCTTTTTGCTGGGGAATTGAGACCATTGAAATTGATTGATTTTAATGGGCAATAATTATTAATTCCTGTTATTTTGTTGGTGGTGGTGGTCTTGGTGGTATGTATATGTGTGTTTCTCTCCTGTTGGTTTTGCTGGTGTGAGGTTATTTATTTCCTATGTTTTCATGTATGTAGTTAACCTCCTTGGTTTGGAGTTTTCCTGCTGTAAGGATGGATTTATAGATAGATATTGTTTAAATTTGACTTTATCATGGAATATCTTATTTTCTCCATCTATGATAATTGAAAGCTTTGCTGGATATAGTAATCTTGGCTGGCATCTGTGGTCTCTTAAAATCTGCAGCACATCTATCCAAGTCCTTCTGACTTTTAGAGTCTCCTTTGATAAGTCAGGTGTAATCCTTACAGATCTGCCTTTATGTGTTACTTGGTCTTTTTCCTTTGTGGCTTTCAATATTCTTTCTTTGTTCTGTATGTTTAGTGTTTTGATTATTATGTGGCGAGGGGACTTTTTTCAGTCTTTTTTGCTGGTCTATATGTTTCTTGCATCTTTATAGGCATCTCTTTTTTTAGATTAGAAAAAATTTCTACTATTATTTTGTTGAAATATTTTCTGGCCCTTTGACCTGGTATTCTTCTCCTTCCTCTATCTTATTCATAGGTTTGGTCTTTTCATCGTGTCCCAGATTTCCTGGATGTTTTGTGTCAGGATTTTTTAGATTTAACATTTTCTTTTACCAATGTATTCATGTCTTCTATTATATCTTCAGTGCCTGAGATTCTCTCTTCCATCTCTTGTATTCTGTTGGTGAAGTATACCTCAGTAGTTCCTGTTTGCATTCCTAGATTTTTCATTTCCTGTATTCCTTAGGTTTGTGGGTTTTATTTTTTTTTTAATTTCTTCTATTTCTGCTTTCAGGTCTTGAACCATTTTATTTGTTTCCTTCTACTGTTGCTTATTTTTTTCTTGGATTTATTTAAGGGGTATATTCATTTCCTCTTGAAAGATTTATTCATTTCCTCTTTAAAGACCATTAATCATTTTCATATAGTTGGTGTTAAGGTCTTTTTATTGTGTTTCAGTTATGTTGGGCTATTCAGGGCCTGTTGTAGTAGGATAGCTGGACTCTGGTGGAGACATATTGCCTTGATAGTTATTGACTGTGTTCTTACACTGGCAACTAGGCATCTGAGTTTGAGGTAACTAAAAGTCTAGATGCTGATCTGTGTTTATCTTTGTTGGGTGAGTGTTTTGTTTCTTGGTTTCTGTTTCCTCTCTGGATTTTCAGAGAGTGGGTTGGCAGTGTGTGGCCTGTTTTACTGACCTGGTCAGCTGGTGTGTTCAAGGGGGATGCTTGCTGGTGTTGGAGGATGGGGGAAGAGGAGGCCAGGGAAGATGGTCTATTGTAGGACTAGGGGTGACCCTGAGAATTGGGTCTGTTGTAGCAGAGAGTAGGGAAGGTCCATGAGCCATCTACCTGGTCTCTGGTAGGTGTGGCCCATGGTTGATCAGTGAGTGGCTCTCGGAGTTGGGGGCTGAGACATAGAGAGGAGAGTCCTGGAGAAGGATGGGGAATGGGGGTTGGAAGTAGGGGATAGGTTGAGAGGGATGGTCTATGGCCTTCACAGGAGATGTGGAGACAGGGGAGGGGAAGCTGCATCTGGTGTTCTGTTGCAGCATGGAGGGGGGGCTGAGAATTGGGTCTAAAGTAACTGCAGAGTGGGCACAGTCCATTGGCAGCCTACCAGGTCTTCTCCATGCATATTTCTGATTTTCTACTCTGCTGACTTTTCCCTCTATGTTGTGGACTTTTCTCTCCAGGTTCTGTTTGAAATCTTCTCCCTATTTGTGTCATCTTTCATGTCATTAGTCGTGAGTTACATTAGTTAATTTTGAAATTTTTTTTGAGCTGATGATCGAACCCAGGGCCTTACACTTGCTAGGCAAGTGCTCTACCACTGAACTAAACCCCCAACCCTAATTTTGAAATTTCTTCCTTGTGTTTTACCTATTTCAATATCTCTGACTGGAGCAGCTGGGAAGCTATGATCTTTTTGCTTCCTTGTGTGCTGTGATTTTGCATCTACTGTTTTGGTAACTTCCGGTTCTCTGAGAAGTTGTATTGAGCATCTTTCTCTGGAAAGTGCACTCCTAGGACCGCTCAATGACGAAGGAAAAAGAAGCTACTTTTTGAGAAGCTTCTGTTAAGCTGTGAAGCTGTGTTAGTTTGTCCCTCTGTGCTACCTGTCAGGGTCTTGGCTCTTTGCATTATTCTTTCTTTCACTTTCTTTGTGGATTTCTGCACCCCTTCCTCCATTTCTGTCTTTGAGATAGACTCTATTTTTTTTCTCATTCTTACATTCTCATTCACCAGCTCTCTCAGAAACAGACCAACAGGGGCTTTGTATGGAATGTCAAATGTCAAAATATAGAACCAAGTACAAATTCAATTTATAAAGCATGATATAAATGTCTTAGAGCAGACTTGACAGAAGTACATGCCAAGAACACTGTGATCAGAGAACTGATTATAGGAAAGAAAAATAATGTCTAAATAGGCTCAAGAGAGTTAAGAAATAACTTCTCCTTGAAATCATATATGCAACTGCAATGATACAGAAACATACAACAAAAGGTGAGGGAAAGAGAGGATCAAAGCTGGTCCGAAATTTATCTCTATCTGTCCACAGATTAATCACTCTAAAAATACCTTACTTTACTTGTCCTGAGTACTCCCAGAAAAATCATGTAAACTGGGCTTTCAAAATAACAACATCCTTAAGAATCATTGTCATTATTGTTCTCAAAACTATCCATTTCTGCATTCTTAAAATACCTCTACCTGCTCAAAAAGACCATTCACAATTTTCACAATATGTCGTTTTTGGTTCGGTGAAATGAATTCCTTTCCTGCCCCAAAATGAAATTATCATCTCACAACAACACATTGTTTCTTTGCAAATATGTGCCAGGAAGATTTAAAAAAATCACAGTAAAGAGTAGCCTTATTTGAAAGACCTCAATAAGAGGCTACTTCCACAAAAAGGGTACTTGCCCTTCTGCATCTATACCTACTGTTGGCATGTCTCTGGACCTCTAAAAGTAAGTGTGTGTATGTGTGTGTGTGTGTGTGTGTGTACAAGCCCCAGCCAGTCTCCCCACTAGGCACAGAAGCAGCTGAACTGTAATTGACATTGACATGCCCTCCAGCTGCCTTCCGATCCTCCAACCATACTTAGGTGTTAATTAAGATTAGCGCCTCCAGCTGTATCCTGCTCCATAGAACTATCTGGAAGGAATCTGCAACCAATCCAGGAGCAAGCAATTCCATTACCTTCCTTCCTACTCAGTCCCAGAGAAAGAATGAACTCAGGAATAACGTGTTTTTTGAGACTACACATGGGAAAGAAAGCCTCTCCTAAGCTAGGGTGAAGAAGGAACAGGGACTGTCTGAAGTGTTGTGGGACAGCAAACAATGTCAATCAGCAGTTTTCTTACAGAAGACAGTTTGTTTGGACTTAAGGCTCTAACCTAGTCGGTCGTGTGGGGCAGAGGCATGGCAACAAGCAGCAGGCATGGTAGCAGGAGCAGGAAGCTGACTGTTCACATCTGGACTGTAAGCATGACGCAGAGAGAAACTGGAAATGGTGCAATTCTTAATGCTCACAGCCTGCCTCCAGGGACATAATTCCTCCAGCAAGGCCACAGCTCCTAAATCTCTCCAAATAGCACCACAAACTGGTAACCATGTATTCAAATACATTTGCCTGTGGAGGACACTGCCATTCAAACCACTGCAATGTCCATTTGAGAGGGCAGTGGAACGTGAATGCAACCATAGTGCTTGGGACAGAAGCATGATACTGCTCAAAAGTTAAACTAATAAAAATCAAAGATAAAATACAGACTTATTAGTACTTCTTGCCATGCCTCCATGGATCACCTTGACTACTCACCCAGTTTACAGATCTCTTGCCAGGGCACTGAGCTGAAGATCTGAAATCCTGGGCTTGACTTACGGCTCTGCCACTTCTCCCGCTTTTCCCCGGTCTTGGTTTCAGAGGAAGAGTTGATGGAGAGAGAAGTGAAGCTAACCAGAGGAAAGCCAGGCTGATAATAATGAGCCAAGTCCCCTAAAGAAAGGCAACTCTAGCTAGCTATTGTGGTCTAGGAGTCCAGAAGGGCCTACTGTTTCAGAAACTTGAGGAAGAGCAGACAGTGCTCAAGGAAGACATTGGCTGGGTGATTAAAAGGGAAGTAGAAAGTCAGAATAGAGGCAGCTCTACCTTTGAGTGGGAGCACATCTGAGTTCAGGTGCTGGCTCCAGCCTTCAGCATGCATGCAAGTGTGGCTTGTCACTAACCTACCTTCATAGTCTCTTTTCCTGTCTTGGTGAGAGTCTGCCTTGGAACTGGAGAGACACACCACAGACAGCCACCCCACAAGAGTCCATGTCAGCTTAAAGTCACTCACAAGACAAGGGACAGAAGAGGTTAATAGTCCTAAATGAGACCCACCTATTTTATCACAATCCAGCCCAATAAAGAGTCTTCCGATATTGTCTCCCAGTACATGGATCCACTTCCTAGGACAGCGAAAACAGGAGCCTCTGTCTTGAACTCTGAGCTGCAAGGTGCCAGAAGCTCACTTGTGTGATGTTCAGGATCCCCAAACCATCGCTGGTGGCCATGAATCCAGTTGTGGTGTATCTGCTCCAGAGCCTAGAACCTATTTGTCCCCCTGCCCCCACATCTCTAATACACAGTGAGATACAGAGGCCAAGCTTGCTGGGGCTGGCACCAGTACCTCTGGGCTCGAGCACGTGATACCAGAGAGTAGAGGGTTTTTGTTTTGTTTTGTTTTGTTTTGTTTTCTGTCTTAAACGAATCTGACTGACAGGTACCAGCTGGATGTTAGTTGGGGGACTGTTTCCACCTGGTGCCACATTCCTGAGGACAGAGAGCCCTTCTCAGCTGCCAAGCCTCTTAGACAGGAGGAGGCCAGATGGAAGGGTTGGTGGGAGAGAGGAGGCAGAGAGTTGGGTTTAGATTTGAGGAACTGCATGCTCTAAGGCCACCAACATGCTTGAGAGAACACTTCACTAATCCCACTGTTAACAGGAGAAAGGGCACACTGGCCTCCCTCACAGGCAGTTCTCTGCCCACTGTCTATGCCATACACCCCTGGGCAGGTGACAACATGCCACTGTTTTGAAGAGAATTTCTCATTGAGGAATCAGGTGTGTGAGGACTTCAGGGTAGTACTAGATGAGTACTAGTACTACATTTGGCTTTCAGATTTCCCCTTATGAGGCTGTAATCTTGGTCAGAAGTTAATCTGTCTGCACCTCAGTTTCTGTTCTGTACAATGAAGACTGTTCTAAGAATAGGTAACCTATGTGGGGCACTTCCTTTGTGCCAGACACAGCACCATTTGCTTTATGTGAACTGTCTTGTTTATTCGTCTGGAAATTGAGTCTGTTTTGTAGCAAACCCCACTTGACAGGTGGAGTGATGGTGCTAAGGTTCTGCCTCAGGAAATCTACACAAACAAGGAAATGACAAAAAAAAACACCTATGCTTTGCTGGGTGGAGAGTTAGTGCTAGGGTGTCGAGAGCCTGGCATCAGAAGGGTAACTGGGACACAGTAAACCACTAAGCTGCAGCCTTCCCTTAACCCAAGTGCGGGCCAGATTCAGAAAAACCTCATGTTTCCTTTCATTTGTGGATCTTACTTCTTTTTTTTTTGAGACAGGGTTTCTCTGTGTTGTTTTGGTGCCTGTCCTGGATCTCACTTACTCTGTAGACCAGGCTGGCCTCAAAGTCACAGAGATATCTGCCTGGCTCTGCCTCCCGAGTGCTGGGATTAAAGGCGTGCCCCACCACCGCCTGGCAGATCTTACATTTTATACTGATATATAATATCCAGTGTGAATATAGAATGTGGAAATAGAAGTAACCCTGTTTGGGGGACTGAACAGGAATAACAAGAGAGTTGGGAGGAAGTGGAAGGGATGAGTATGCTCGAAGCACATGTCATACTCATAGCACAGCGTCTTTATGAAATCCTTCATTGTGTGTAACATATATATATATATATATGTATATACACATACATATTATGAGAGAGATTAATATGTGGCAGTGAGACAGGTAGACAGAGAAGCAGAACTAGCCTGCTGGAGCCACTTTAATGTAATTTATATAAATATTTTTGCCTATTACTACAGAAGTTTTGCAAATTTCCAATGAGTCTGTTAGCTTGAAGAGAATTTCTACTAATGTCTAGCTGGAGCAATTCACAGAACTGGGTTCCTTGATGTCCCCTGAATGTGACAGAAAGTCGTTATGTGGAGAAAGCCAATGTGAGCAAGTATGATCTGTGCCTTATGAGGTCGGGGACCGCCAGGTGCAGAACAGTCTGACTTGCCTCTCACCACACCCTGGCAATGACTCCAAGAGGACATGCCTTTCATAGGCTCTAGCAAGAAAAGTGCAGTGACTCAGGGTGAGGAAGCAATGCACTGAGGGATGACGTAATCAAATTGCCATCTTAAAGCAGCCAAATCTTCTAACTTAGGATGTGGAACGGAGACTCCCATTTCCAGCATGTTTCCTACTTAGAGAGGGTAAACGCAGCTTTTCTTTTTGGTAAGACACTTTCTCAGCAAGTCTAGAACACAGGTGTAACAGGACCACTTCCCTAAAGTTATGTGAGGTGGGAACTATCATTTCTCAGACATTTGCTTACAAGATAATCATCGTTACTATTGCAAACAACATGTATGATATATTAACTGACATTAATGAACATAATTATGTTACATTATGTTACATTATGACATTTTAATTAACAAAAAAATGTGCCCATGTGTGTAATAGTGGCACGATGGTCATGGCTGTAGCCAAATACTTTCTGGTTGGATTTGAGGCCCACTCCACAAGAGGTATCCCATGCCTGGTGCTCTAAGTCTGGCCACAAATATAGTGGTATTTCATTTGTGCTGAAATGTGATTTTATTTGTATGTTAATAAATAAAGTTGCCTAGGGGTCAGAGCTATTAACAAGCCATAGGGAAAGTCAGGGCGGTGGTGGTGCACGCCTTTAATCCCAGCACTTGGTAAGCAGAACTAGGTAGATCTCTGTGTGTTCAAGGATACAGCCAGCATTGGAGACACACGCCCTTAATCTCGGTACCAACCATGGAGGACTTGGAGGTCTGTGCAGACAGGCAGTGACAGGGTGGTCACGTGGTTGGGTTTGCAACCAATGAGAAGGAAGAACCAGAACTCTTTATAAGTCAAACGCACAGGAAGTAGCTCCCTTTTCAGAGAGGTCTCTTGGCGCGAGAGTCTAGCTGGCAGAAAGTGGGTAAGGCTCCTAGCTCTGACCTCTTGGGCTTTCACCTTTACATTGGCTCTGTGTTTCTTATTTAATAAGGCAGTTGGTTACATCTACACACAAACCCATGTCTTGGGAGGTAATAGGCTCTTATGAGGGAAATTTCTCATATTGGTTAGGTAAATAGATATTTTATCAAATGGTCTTCTAAATATCTATGTTTATACTCTAGACAAAAGCTACTCTGACCCCTTATCAGAGAGGTTTCTGTTTGCAGTGAATAGTGGTAAATATATAGACTCAAGGAATCCCAAGATTCTAAGAATAACGGGAGCTCATTCTTAGCTAAACAAGTCATTTATTCTACTCTCTTTAAGACTCAGGGAACACTGTAGAAGAGAGGACAGAAAAAAATGTAAGAGCAAGAAGGGAAGCAGGGCAGTGAAATCTCATTCTCTGGACACCACACTGCCAATGTCATCATGAGCTCTCAATGGTTGTGATCACTCACACTGTACAAGACTGGCTAGACTTTTCAACACCCAGTCATACATGGGGAAGGGCTCATGGAATTCCCCAGCTACTGTTGAGCTATAAGCTACTGGTGGGCTCTGGGTCAGGCAGTGTCCTTAGCTGTATACCCGCTGATATATCCACCAGGCTCCAACGAGCAGGTCTTGACCCTAAGTCTACAGAGATGTCCTCAGTCAAACCTAAAAAGACACAAACAAAACAAAATGGTAGGAATGTGAGAAAGAGATTAGTAGGGGATGTGTGGAGCAAACAGAGAGATTGGGAGATGGGAAAGAGTGGGGATGTGAACAATCAGAATGTATTATATACATGTATAAAATTGTCAATGAACACATTTAATTAATAAAGAGCAAAAACTAAAACATAAAAGGTCAAAAAATAATGTTATCTATTTTCTATGGCTGTACACAGGACAGGAACAACAGAGTTACATATGCAGCTAGTTACAACTTACATTGAGTTGAGGGCAGGAAAACTAAGAGGCTTCAAATAATGATGATAATCTTTTCAGAACTGTCTGTTCTTTTCCTTAGTCCATTTATTGACTGAATTGATGATAGTCTAACAGGGTGTGATTGCGATTCTTGCTTACCAACTTGACCACATCTGGAATTAACAAAAGCCCAAGCAGCTGGGCACATCTGTGAGGAATTTTTCTTGATTGGAACATTTAAGGTAGGAAGATCCACCCTGAATCTGGGCCACACCTTCTGCTGGCAGCTTATATAAAGGACATGGGAGAAGGAAGCTTTTGCTTTTTGCCTGCTTGCTCTCACACTTGCTGGCAAGCCCATTCCTTCACTGGTATTAGAGCCTACTTCTTCAAGATGCTGACATATACTGAAAGCCAGCTGAGACATTGAGTCTTGTGGACTGAACAACTACTGGATTCTTGAACTTTCCATTAGGAGAAAGCCATTGTTGTTGGACTAGCTGGGCTGCAGCCTGTAAGCCACTCTAATAAATTGTGTGTGTGTGTGTGTGTGTGTGTGTGTGTGTGTGTGTCCTGACCCTAAGGACACACTTCCTAGAAAATTTTTCCACTTCAGTGATGCTAGTCTCTTCTCAATCATTGCTAATTTCTCAGCTGAAGCTAGTGGACATCAATTGTCCCAGTAAAGCAAAGGTTTCCCTTTATGTTCTCTTCTCAATTACAGCTGGTTCTTCAGCACCAGCTGACCATAACCTCCGAATATTGCTATAAAATAGTACCCAAATGGCCCTGATAGACTCTTTACTTCCCTCTGCTGTTTCTTAAGCCAGGCCTCTATCATTTGCATTCCTCTTAACATTCTTATCTTCCAAGCTTCCACAAAACACTCCACTGCTCTCTGAGCACTCAATGGCTTGTCTAGTCCAAGGTTCAAATGCCACCACAGTCCTTCCCAAAACATGGTCAGGTCTGTCACAGCAATGTCCCACCCCTGCTACCAATTTCTTAGTCAGGATTCCTGTTGCTGTGATGAAACATCATGACCAAAATAAACTTGGGAAGGAACAGGTTTAATTAATCTTACATCTTGTGGTACATCCTCCAAGGAAGTCAGGAAAGGAACTGGAGTGAGGAACTGAAGTAGAGGCCGCAGAGAAATGCTGCTTACTGACTTACTCATCATGGCTGCCCAGACTATTTCCTTATACACCCCAGGACTATCTTCCCAGGAATGGCACCATCTACAGTGAGTTGGCTCCTTCCACATCAATATCAGTCAAGAAAACTCACCACAGGCATGTCCACAGGCCAATCTGGTGTGGGCATTTTCTCAATTGAGGTTCTTTCCTCCAAAAATTACTCTGTCTTGTGTCACATTGACATAAAAACTAGCCATCCACACCACAGCTATATAGGCCAGTAGTGTTAAGTACATTACATAATTGTGCAGCCCCTACATCCCAAATCTAAACATCCTTACAAAACTAAACTTCTAAACCCATTTAACCCACAACCTTCTATTCTCCTCTCCCACAAGGTGTTGTTCTATTCTTTGTCTCTCTGAACTTGACAACTCCATGAGATTCACAAGTGGGACCACACAGTATCTGACAGTCTATTACTGGTTTATTTCACTTAGCATAATGTTCTCAAGGTCTACCTTGTTGTAGCCTGTGTCCCAATCTCCTTCTTTTCTAAACATGAATAATGTTCCATTTTTTGTCGAGACCATACTTGGTTTATCTATTTATTGTTTGCCGGGCACCTGATTCCCACCACACTTTGCCTACCGTGAAAGATACTGCGATGCAGATGGGTGTACACAGATGCTTTTGAAGCTCTACTTGCAGTTCTTCGAGTATATGCTTAGAAGCGGAATTACTGGGTCATATGGCCTTTCTATTTTTAACTTTTTTGAGGGACTGCCATAGTGTTTACCATAGCAACATTACCATTTATACGCCTACCAAACATGCAAGAAGACTCCAGTTTCACCTGACTCTTGTTAACACTTGTTACTTCATCTTCGTTTTTACTGTAGCCATTCTATTGGATGGGATGTTGTATTTCCTTGCGGTTTTGACTGGTGCTTCTCTTGTAGTTAGAGATCCTGAGCATTTTTCATGGAAATGTTGACCATTTGTGTGTCTTCTGTGGGGAAATTTCTGTCCAAGGCCTCTACCCACTTTTGATCCAGTTATTTTTGTCATTGAGTACTTTATATAGTATTTATATATCCTTATCAAATATGTAGTTTGTCAATGCTCTCTCCCAGCCTGTGGGTTGCTTTTGTGTACATTGTTGATTTTGTCTTTTGGTGCACACTGCCTTGTTACTTGCTATGTTGACTGACCCAACATGAAGTCGATAAATTACAGTATTCTCTCCAGCTCTGTGACTGTGATTGATTCTCACTCCAATAGCGACAAGGAGCTAAAGCTTCCTTGGTAACATACCAACTCCCTGTTGTAGTTTACTCTTGACTTTCCTTTCCCTGGCTTCCTTTAAGGCTCATGTAGTACTTCTTTGCCTTTAAAAAGGAAATTACAACCAAAAATTTATACATTCCATCAATTCTGAGATGCTGGGGAAGATGAGATTTCCAATTTCTAAAGGACAAAATTCAGCAAATAAGATGAATACCAATAGCTTCATTGTTTAGAAAGTCAGAGTAAGGCCCTTGGCTGTGGATCTTTGCTGCACATGAATATTTAGTACCATGAAAAGTCTGTGATTTCACTTACTTGCAAGTTAGTAATTAGCCTGTCACATTTTCATGCACGCTAAAGACTTATGACCCTTTTGAGTCAAAGACAAAGGACTTTCACAGAAACTGCAGCAGCCAGTGTTGCCAGTGTTTTGAACTGATTCTTCCAGCCCCAGACACAACAGGGAGATGGGAAGAGGGCCATATGATGACTGCACAGGCAACTGCTTCCATCATATAATCTGGAGCTCATACTATTTCAGTTCTGTGTAGTAAGCATACCTGAACTGTGCTCTAGAGGGAGACACCAAATCTTCCAAGGCTGGATAACATATAACAGAGTTGGTAGTGCCTCACTTGAAGACATGCAGAAACAGCAGAGATTCTTGGAATAACTTCCCACAAAGGAACAGTGTCTTTAATCTTATTCCAGAGAGTGTCCTGGATACTGGGAACTCCCCCTACCCCAATAGTACATGCTCTCCTTAAAGATAGATGGTGACAAATTAAATAAGCTTCCCTTCTTACCCCTACAACTTAACAGGACAGAAACTTTAAGTCTTATCAGAATATAAATTAATGATGATAATAATATATTCAGAGTTCATGTATCTAGAGACATTCTCCACATCTATCTTTCCTGTGCTAGCTTGGAAGATATCAAGGAACCTCTGCAGAGGTACTGTAATGAAGAGACTCCATCCATTTGAAGAGTAATAAAGGTACAAACATCTGGTTTTCAGAATAGTAATATTAAAAGGGGTGCACAAATAGCCAAAGTTTATTCTGAGGCATATATGAGTGGCCTAACTCTACAGAAGAGAAAGAAGCTTGGCATGCTCATATGCCAGCAGTTGGCAAGCTAAGGCAAGCTTTTGTGTCTTACCATTGCTGTTTCATGAGCTTCCTTATTTTGGAGCTAAGTTCTCCAATAAGAACATAAATGAAAAAAAATACCATTATTCAAATAAACTAAAATTGAAGCAATCAGCTCTACAGTGACACCAATCACTTGACAACCATTGAGAAGCTGTAATTGGATAGTGCAGACACAGACTGTCTCCATCATCACAAAATGTTCTATGAAATAGAACTGTTCTGGAGTATGCCCTTGTTAGTTGAAGATTGGATTCTGATTATGAATTTCTGGCTGAAACATTGCATTCTGGAGAAAGACTCCTAAAGAGTCAGGAAGTAAACAACTTGCAAGTCTCAAGAAGTTCCCCAAAATTGAACAGATTCATAAGCTTCCTCACTCAGCAAAGTAATTAGCAAGAAATGCTGAGACTAGGTGACCCTGCAGTCTGCAAACCTGCAAGCAAGTCATACAGAGAGCTAAAAGGTCCCAGAGTTCATGAGTTGTCATCCAGACTTGGGTGGGTTTTCAGCAACACAGCTGCCATCCATGCTCTGATAAGTCACCCTTCAACCACATTCCCCATTGAACTAACTCATGTCTCTCCAGGTATAGTGTCACATAACTAGATAGACCCTATAGCTGGTGTTCAATATGTCAAACTGAAGAGCGAGGAAGGCAGGCACATAGGTACAGCCATGTGACATAGAAAAGGATACAGGTGAAGATATGTGTATAAATGTGAATATAAATCTAGTCTGTGCATGCACTCAACTCCTGTAAAGTAGAAAAAGGTGCCATTAGTCAGCATTAGCGGAGCCGACCCGCTGTACTGCATGTCTGAGTGGGCGGTCAGTTCTCTAATTATTTTTGGCTTATCCCCTCTGATTGAAATTTCTCTGGCTACAGGAGTCTCACTGGTGATTTTGTTGTAAAATATAAATCTGTAATTACCACATTAGCTCACAGAAGAATTAGACAGGGTATGTGCTTTGTAAATGTCACCTGATATTTGCGTGTGGCATTTAAATTCCTCCCAGTGTTAATGCACCACTGAGATCTTTGTGTCCTTTCTGAGCCATTTCCTCAGTTAGTTCTGATTCTGCTTGCAGTGGCATTTCAGAAGTTAGTGGAAAAGTTAGATTTCCTGTGTCTTACAGTTCCATTGTTCCTCAGTAACATGATACAGAAATGAAAATCCAAGAACTACGTGAGGGATTTTCATCTTCACTCAACTGTTTCTGTATCTTAATTAAAG
>CABHPP010085424.1:0-12439 GCA_902168425.1 Peromyscus attwateri | reverse complement strand
AGGATGAGGGGAAAGAAAAGGGTAGAGTCAGGGGTCACCAGCCAGATTCAGAGAGAGCAGGAGATGAACATGCCATGCTAATAAAGTTACTGCTATGTGGCAAAGCATAAATAGAAATATGGGTTAACTTTAAATATAAGCGCTAGTTAGTAATAAGTCTGAGCTATTGGCTGAGTATTTATAATTCATATTCAGTCTCTGAATAGGTTATTTCAGACCAGGTGGTGTGGACATGGAAGTATCCATTTAGAGGTGCCTAATTCTTCAGTCCTCCAAATTAATAATTAAATAAACAGTTGTCACCATTAATTTGTGAATACCCTCCAGCCTAAGGGTTTTTTTTTTTTTTGGTTTTTTTTTTTTCGAGACAGGGTTTCTCTGTGTAGTTTTGCACCTTTCCTGGAGCTCACTTGGTAGCCCAGGCTGGCCTTGAACTCACAGAGATCCGCCTGCCTCTGCCTCCTGAGTGCTGGGATTAAAGGCGTGCGCCACCACCGCCTGGCCAAGCCTAAGGGTTTTTTGTGCTCTTTTTGATTTTTGTTTTTTGGGCCTGATGGTTTTGAAAAGACTTGCTAAATCTGCTATATTTCCAAGATGTTCAAGAATTTGTTGAGTTATTCTTCAGTGATTAAATGTGACTGATTTTAATTGTGGTAAGAATATAAGTAAAGACAATACTAGATACAATCATTTTTCCAGACCCCCTAACTTAGTTCAACCATTTTCTAGTATTTGTACTTAAACCCTTCTAAATTAAGTGGGAGTTCCTCTCTCCTTCACCTGATGTCTCTGCTTCTTTAAAACTGTTTTTATTATTTTAATATTAAATATGATACTTCTATCCTACATCTATATCCAAATGCAGTGCTGTTACCTGTGCTGTTAAAACTTCTTTATAAGTTTAAAAAGTTAAAATGTCCCAAGTCCAAAGCCAAAATTTCCTTATACTATCCTAGCTTTTTAAATAGCTAATTTATTCCTTTCCTGTGAATGTGACATTTTGTGACTAAAACTCGAAAACTACGTAAGGGGATTAACTTTAAGGAGAGTTATAGCTACCCTATTAAGACCTACCTTTACTCTCTGGTGACTTGTTTCCAAATTCCTCAAGTTTCAACAGCCCGTACATTATAAGCTCTCTCCACTCTGGTGCCTATTCAGTCATTACCTTTCTGTTTACCTCCTGCCTGCTCAAAACTGCTTGGGTGAAGCCATCTGCAGCTATGTCTTCACACTCTCATGCTCCTCTTGCGCTCACCAGCCTTACCTACTATCAGTTTCCAGTGGTCCCCCTGGGATTTTGTCCTACTGCTGGGGCTCTGACAGCTGCCTCTCTCTCTGTTCTGGGCTCTGCCTGATTTCTAGGGCTTTGCCTCCTTTGTTTCTAGGCTTTTACCCTTACCAGAGCTTCTGTTCTTCACTCTGTCATCATGATAAGCTTCTGAGTCCTCTGCACCCCTCTTCACTGCCCACTTTGCTGATTCCTAAGTTTATCCATTTCCAAAAGATAAACTGAGGCTTCCAAAGATGTTCATCTTCTCTCTCCCTTTTTTGGACCCACTTGACTTATGAAACAAATGTTCCCTCTCTAGTGGGCACACTCAGTCTTGTCCATCCAAGAGCTTTCCCCCCTGGATGTCTAGTTCTACACTTTGGCAATAATTTCTGGGTCTCTCTGCTGCTGTGTTATAGCATTTATGTATTTCCTATATCAGACTAAAGAGGAAACACAACATCCCCATGGTTGATTCCTGAAGTTTTGAGATGATTGTTTTACCTAATACATCTACTAGATTCTAAAAGATATTCAAAAGTTCACTATCCATATACATCCTACAGGTATAGGAAACAGGAGATGTGGCTCCACTGGGTCTTAATGCCTGCTCTCTTTCTGCCTATCATCAGGTGTCTTTTTTTTTTTTTTTAACTCTGGCCAAAATAGAATGTCCTCCACTTGTCCCACCCCGAGACATCTTTGCTTTATATTATTGTCTGCTGCTGATTCATCACTGGACTTGACAGCTAGTCTCCTGATCAACCTACACATCTGAATTCCCCCTCTTCTCTGGTCCTTTAGAAAAAGTAACTGTTTGCTATCTATAGTTATTCAAGAAAAAAATACTTGAAATGCCCTTGCGTGTATGTGCGTGAGCACGCGCGCGTGCGCGCGCATGCACACACACACACACATTTTATGTCTGTGGGTGTTTTACTTACATCTGTATCTGTATCCCATACACATGCCTGGTACCTACAAAAGCCCAGGAGAGGGCACAAGATCCCCTGAGCCTGGAGTTATAAATGATTGTGAGCTGCCATGTGTGTTCTGAGAATCCAACCCAGGTCCTTGGAAAGAGCAGCCGGTGCCACCTAGCCATCTCTCCATCCTAACAAATGCTTTTTGTACGTTATCTTGGTGAACGGTTACATTCCATTTAAGCTCACTAAAATGCTGATTCAGAAGGTAGGATTTGATCCTCCTACTTTGAACCTAAGTCTGTTTATCTCAAAGTGTCCTCAAACTCCCCTGTAGGGGATCAGACTGCCTGCTTGACTCTAAATGGAAAGAAAAGAGAACAGCACAATCAGCACAATTAAAAGCAAGGCTATGGTAGATCTGTACAAAAATCAAAGTAAGATTTTTTTTTATTGTCTGTTTTCTATGATGTTTTACTGGGTCTACATGCTTCTGCCACCCAAGTGCTGGGATTAAAGGCATGTTGCCATCACTTCATAATTAACAAGACATTTTAATATAATTTAATATTATATTAAATTATAATAGTATAATAAAGTAATATCAGTTTATTACAATTACTATATATGTAGCTTGAATTAAGTTCTTTTAACAGGGGAGTAAATTTGTTAGTGTTACCATGTGTCATGGTGTTAAAAAAAGAAGAAAAAGAACAAATATCTAGAAGAAACAGGTTAAAAACATATAAAAATGGATTTGCTTTGTTTTGCTTTTTGTTTTTTAGTTTGTTCATTTTTTTGTTGTTGTTTTTTGGAGTAAAGAAGGACGACTATGTGATAAGACATTGTCCCAAGATGGCTGGATGTTTCTAGAAGGGGAAAGAAAGAAAACTGGAAAGCCTAAGAAGGTTTCTAACAGTGTGAGTAAGTTATAAAAGATGTGAAAAATGAGATTTATAAGTGATTAATACAGTTTATAATTTTCTAAGGTCGAAATTCAATCAAGCTTCTACTTACATCAGTGGAATTCTCAAGTTTTTTATCTGGTTTTAGTAACACAAGTAGTGACTTAAAAGAATAAAATGTGTATCTAATCAAGGTTTTAAAAAGTGCCTGGCTTTGCCCAAGCCTTACCAAAGTATTATACCGCAGGTAAAAATGCAGATTAGTATAACAGACTTTCTGAGTGTTTGATAACTCCAATTGGAGGCCTATGCCAATGAGAAGAGAGGGATTAAAAGGTAAAATATTTTGACTCTTGCCCTCCAAGATCAACTAGGCCCCAAGGAACTGTGGAGCATCTCTCAAAAAAGTCCACGAGTTACCTAATAAGTCTTATAAGACTTTTGTTCAGAGAGGCCATGGAGACCCCACTTTGGTAGACTGTAACCAATATGAATTAAAGGCAAGTCAATACAGACAGACATGTCCATTATGCTCCCAGGAAGGCAGGGACAATCAAGACTGTGACTCATTCTCACAAGATGGAACAATTAGAAAACCAAGGCTAGAGTAGCAAGATCCCCTCCGAAGCCCAAGAGACTCCCAAAGGACCAGATGGTCAACTGGCCTTGACATTGAAAAGAAATTGATTCATTTTTTCCACCTGCATGGTCTTAAAACACCCAGCAAAAAATATGACCAATAATAATGAGTCAGCCTTACAAGCCTGGATAGGTTCTTGGCAAGCCAGGTGGAGTATTCATAGCCACCCCAGCTGTAACCAAATAAAGGACTCTCATGTTTTCCCTAATCATAAACATACTGCTGTTCATAGATTACTAACAATTCTGTTCATGTCTCCTTACACTAAGATCATGCTAAACACAACCATCCCGTTTGTGAACAGCTTTAACTGGATCTCTGAATTTTCATAATAAAAGTGGGTTAAATCTACTACAATCTTAGTAGTAGTGCTGTCTACCTCTGTGCCCTGTGTACTCAACTGCTGTCTTTACCCACAATCAGATGGTCCTGGGACAATCTAAGTCCATCTATCTCCTCCTGACCCCATATTGCCCTCAATGCCTGAAAATCAGCAGGAGCAGAGACCATAATCCATCTATGACCCCAATATCACTGGAAAGCAGCTAGACTGACTAAAAATCTATCTCTTATATGATTTGAGGCTCTCAGCTCTTGATAGAATGATGTTAGGTAGCTAGACAGATATTAGCATGCTTGGGAGTCTCACAGTGTGGTGGTTTGAATAAGAATAGACCCCATAGGATCACATATTTGAATGCTTAGTCACCAAGGAGTAGAACTGTTTGAAGAGATTAGGAGGTTTGGACTTTCTGGAGTAGGTATGGCCTTGTTGAGTGAAGTGTGTCACTGGAGATGGATGGGCTTTGAGGTTTCTAAAACCCATGCCAGGCCTAATATGGCTCTCTCTCTCTTGCTGCTGCCTGTGGATCTGGATATAGAACTATCAGAACCTTCTCCAGCAGCATTTCTGCCTACGTTCCACCACGCTCCCTGCCATGGTAATGTACTAAATCTCTGAACTGTAAGCCATCCTCAGTTAAATGTTTTCATTTATAAAAGTTGCCATCACCACAGTGTCATTTCTCAGCTATAGAACACTGACAAAGATACACAGCATCCCCCTCCTCCACAATTTCTGACACCATAGACTGTTGAAAGACACCCTGGTAAGGACACCACTCTTGCCCATCAGGAAACAGCTGCAAAAAAATGATAACTACACCCCTTTCTACCTATCTAATTAAAATGGAAGAATGTTAGGGCCATGCCACTGTGTAAAGCTCCTCTGTTTTGGTTGAGCTGTGACAACTCCCTTATCATAGTATTTTTGTTTCTGGAAGGTATGCAATATGTTTCTCTAGATGTTTACCTTCCCTGCCATGTGGACCTGAAGCAAAGGTGATGAAGGAAAGATGCACATTGGTTACCCGACTGCAATGATTCTCTCTAGCCATGGCTAGCCATGGGGAAAGTAAACTTGCTTTCTCACCCTTCCCTCTGCTCTCTACCTACCCCAGCTTGTAATCAGATGCAGACGTACTCCTAGAGAGAGCCTTCTGAGGTTTTCCCCAAGTAAAGGTCTACACTGAAGTCACCCATTCCTTTATCTGTCTTTCTTGCTGACTTTCCAGTAAATAGTTTACTTTTTTGTTAATTTAAATGAGACTTGTGTGCCATTCTGCAATAATATGTTTTCTACACACAAACATATAAATCTGTACATTGTTCTATTTTATATCTGTTTCTATGACCAATGCCTGACCAAAATCAACTTTGGTGGACAAAGAGTTAATTTGGCTTACAATTCCAGGTCAGAATCCATTGTTAAAGGACGTAAAACCGAAATTGGGGGCAGGAAATTGAAGCTAGGCATGCATGCTAATCCAGTAGGACCTGTGACCAAGGAACACACATGAAATGCAACAGGAACCATGGAAGACACTGCTTGCTGGCTGGCAGTCTTGTAGTACCACTACAGAGGGTTGGCACTTCTACCATCAATTAACAACCAAGACAATACTCCACAGGCATGTCCATAGGCCAATCTGACCTAGGTAATTCCTCAATTGAGATTCTCTTGCCAGATAAGGTTATAGTGTGTCAAGGTGACAATTAAAGCTAACCAGAATATGCATTTTCTCATGATGAACCTTGATAACTAATAAAATGGGGGAATTTGGGAATAAAAGACATGTCTGCTTTAAAGGATCTTGGTAAATATTGCCCAAATATTTTGTTCAACATTATGCAAAATTATAGTGTCTATATTTTCCATGAATTCTTAAATTATGTCTTTGTGTGTGGGGTGTGTGTGTGTGTGTGTGTGTGTGTGTGTGTGTGTGTGGTGTATGTGTGTGTGTGGGGTGTGTGTGTGTGTGTGTGTGTGTGTATGTGTGTATGTGTATGTGGTGTATGTGTTCACATGTGTGTAGGAATATGCTGTGTGGGTGCACATGCTTATGTGTGAAGGCCAGAGGTTGACTTTGGGTGTCTACCTCAATCCATGTCTACTTTGTTTACCAAGGCAGGATTTCTCTGGAACCCCAAAGCTCATTGATTGATCTAGTCTTGCTAGCCTGCTTCCCTGATCTCTTTCTCTTAATCTCTGGAATTATACATAGGTGAGCCAACACACCCCTGCAGTTTTGAGGTGGATGATGGAGATCTGAAATCAAGTTGTCATCTTCTGAGCTACAACCTCAGCTCTTTTACTGTTTGTAAAATTATGCACTAGCTTTGAAGGTTATATGGTATTCTGTTTTGTTTTGTTTGGGATTTTACTTGTAGTAAAGCTTCATATTACCCTACACTTTTGCTAATTTGCATTTATATGTGATTTTCCTGGGTTTGTAAACTAGATTACTGCTTCTTCATGTTCGGTTCTTCTCCCAGAAATTCTTCTCTCTGTTTGACTAGCAAGCAGCTGTGGTGATTCAGACTCGTGTGTATTGTCAATCACCTTGAATGAATCAATTCACTTCATGAAGCACTATTTTTGAGTGTGCCTGTACAGGTGTTTTAGAAGAGATTATCATTGAAGTCAGGAAACTAAGTAAAAAAGATCCACCCTTTTCAGTGCACAGGATGTTCTGTTGAGGACCTGGAAAGAACAAAAAGGCATAATTGGCTCCCTGTAGTTGGGATATCCACCTTCTCTTACCCTTAAGTGCTGGAGCTCCAGGTCCTCAAACCTTCAATGGAGTTGGGCTGATTTATTATATTTTGTGTAATCCCATGCTGTGTTGACTATAAACATATCCTAAGACTTCTATTCCATAATCAAGTTAGGGAAATCCTGAAATGGCTATCCTCTTGTGAATCAATCTGCATCCCATTTATTCTGTTTCTGTAGATAGCTCTGACCCTGCAGCATCCTGTTTGTTGAGCTCATATGTGACCATGCAAATTGTTCTTCCAATAAAATCAGATGAAATTATAAGAACCAGTTCTTCATTTGTGACCTGAGTCCACCATGACAGGCTGTTGCTAGAGAGAAGGCCTTCTTTGAAGAAACCTAGGGAGCATATAAAGTGAGAAACAATTCTAATTTTATTGTTGAAAGGCAGTGTCCTCTTAGATCATGGGGTTATTATGAATCATTTTTGTGCTTAAATAAAAAATAGGAAGCTACAATAACAAAATATATGATGTTTGCTTCAAGTCCCAGGAAGGTCTAGAAGTTAAACTATGTGTATTGGATGGAAAGTGACCCTTGATATATGGTAGTGAGACACTCAAGAGGAGCTTGAATGGTAACAGTGCTGAGTGTCACTGGATGAAGACCGCAGAAAATGGAAGGTCAGTCCAATATTCTGGTGGCTGTCTGGTTATTTCTTTAAAAAAATAGATGAGTTTTGCATCCTTCATTTCACATGGAAGAAAAGAGTCTAGCGTTACTAGAAAAATAGGACTGGAAATACCATCCAGTTCTCACCTTCAATGAGGAAAAAAAAAAAACTGAAAAAGCCTTTGAGTGAGAAATAATGATTCAATTTGGAATCAAAGATCAAATCAAGATAGTTGAAACAAACTGATTGTTAACACCCAGCAAATCTGAGTAAGGGAGAGTAGAGATGTACTCTTCAGGACCTCTACCTGGTAAGTTTACTGCTCATTCTATGTATGTATGTATTCAAGCCCTGAACATATAGTGAGTGCTGTTAGCACACAGACCTAAGTGAACACAAATAAACTGACTTCATTTTAGCATTCAACCATCAAACTTGCCACCAGTATGATCTCAAAGACACTTCAGAACTTTAAATAATACTATATCACATAGCAAGCTGAGGGTGTTGAAGGTAGACTATTTTCTGTCTACCTCCTGTTCTTTTCGGGAGTTCAGGGGGACAGTGGAAGAGGAAGACTCTCTTGGAGTGATCAATGACCACAGAGAACTGTGGGAGTCAGAAATCAGCCTCAAGCTGGGACCACTGCAGCAAGCATCTGAAAGGGATTGCTATGTCCTCTCCTCCTTTGCACTCCTCAGCGAGACTTGGGTGTGATCTCAGTCACCTCTCCCACCCTGCGTGCATGTGGGGACAGGGTGACAGTTTGTCTGTAGTTCAAAAAAGGCCTTATTCAAACCCACTGCAGGAATGTCAGAAGGAGGCTGTCTTTACAGACCTGAAGTTTAAGCTCAATGCACATGAATGATGACTAGGTTTTCTGCAATTTTATATAAAATGTGCATGTATATATAAATTTATGGAATGGTTTTCCATGACAAATATTGTTCCGTTTCATTATATTTTGAACCACAAAATTGTTTTCTTTTCATCTACTTCAATGACAGCAGATTTTTTGTCCCAAGTGGCTGTAGGAGAGCAAGAGAAGTCAGTAGAGGAGGAGAGAAGAGGGAAGGGAGGGGAAAGGAAATGTAAGGAAGGAAGGAAAGACTGAGGCATTTCAGCTCAGAGAAGTGGGCACAAACATATACACTTCTCTTTTAAAAGATACACTTAAATCTTTCATTCTTCAAGGAAAAAAAGAAATAAGAAAACTCACTTTTTCCTTGGCCAGATACTCTTTATGACACATTGTTTCCCCCTCTAATGTGAAATGCTTCCATCATTAATTCATCATTTAATTTATTGTTGATTTTCATCGATCTGTTCTCTAACTAAACAACATTGAAGTGAATTAAAGTATGCACATTTTTATATGTGGTAAAGATGCACATTTACACTATTCCTGTAATTACTTGGACTCTTCCCAATTATCTTGGCCATTCTCATCCATTTATTTTATAAATTAATCTAGTAATTATTTTTGTCATGTTTCCTCCAAAATTCATCAAGAGAATGATTTCTCATGCAATTTATAAGTTAATTGTGAGAATTGATATCTTTAAATATTGAGACTTTCTGTCAAGAGAGATAGATGTCATTTTGCTAATTCATTTATTTTCTCAGTAGAGTTATCCAAAACTGTTATTATAATTGGAATAATTTAGTCATTTTTATTGTATGAAATATTTATGTTTTTACATAGAACTTGCGAAGATTTTCTATTTTCTAAAACTTTTCAACTAGATCCTAGTTTTTTTTGGGGAAAATGTGTAATTTGTAACCAAGGTTGTCTTATAATAACTTCTAAAACTGACATATTATTTTATTTTTATTATGTCACTTTAATTTCCAAGTGTAGTACTAAGTATAAAGAGCAGAAATTGAAAAATTTTGAAAGTAACACTTTAAACATCTTCTACTTTGACAGTTTATCAAAAAATTGATATTGGAAGATTCATCATTTGGAATGATTATATGATTACATTATCAGCCAATGAGACTTTAATTTTATATTTTCTAATATATTTGAATTTCCTGAATAAGTCTAAGTTTTATAATATGCTAAATATATAGCACTCACCAGTCTTCAGTTACTCTGCTTTGCTTGGAGTTGTTTGTTTCTGTTGGAATGTGAGCTGCATGAGAACCAGGATCCATCCCTCTTTCTCTAGCATGATTTATAAGATTTTGCAGACATTCAAGTTGTTATTTAAAACTGGAGTGGATGAAGGACTTTATCTGATATTAATCTATTTCTTCAAATTATAGCATTCTACTAAAAAAGCTGACAGTCAGCTGTAGCGCTACGGGATGGCTCAGATGGCAAAGCGGCCTGAGTGCATGCCTTACGACCTGAGCTCCTTCCCTTCCCTGGGACCAACATAAAGCTGGAAGGACAGAACCCCCTCTACACACTTCTTTTCTGGCCTCCACTTGGATTTTGTGTCACACTCATTCACACATACATACCAGATACAACTCCTAATAAAATATTTTCTAAAAAATTCAGCCACAAATATAGGGAGATTTCTAATGGACATAGATGATTCTATTCCTTTAACCTCTGCCACAAAAATAAAAATTTAACTTATTTTAAAGCAATAACTCTTTAAAAATTTGTCTTATATTTACGTTTGGTAGAATGCAGATTTTAAGGTATGTCCTTTGGAGTTTCTGAATTTCCTCAATGTCTGTTGTAATGCCTCCCCTTTCATCTCTGAATTTATTAATTTGATTATTTTGTTGTATATGTGTGTGTGTCTGTGCTGTACATACTTATGCATTGAAGTGTGTAGGGGCACCAGTATGTGGGAAGGTGTAGTTAGAGCCCAAAGCTGACAACAGGATGTCTTCTCCAACTACTCTCCACTTTACTTATTAAGGCAGGGTCTCTCACTAAACTTGAAGGGATCAGGTCTGCTAGTCCAGCTAGCCCGTTTGCAGATTCCTTGTTTCTGCTTTGAAGGACTCAGTTAGAGGCAGCTGCCATGCTTGCCTAGCTATTGAGTTGGTTCTAGAGAGCTGAATTGCAGTTCTTATGATTGAGCAGCAAACATTTTAGTCCATAACCATCTTCCTAACTCGAATTCCACCTTTCCAAAAGGCAGGAAGAGCCAGGCATGGTAGGCCTTACATTTAATACCCAGCACTCAGAAGGCAGAGTCAGGAGGATGTTTCTGAGTACAAGGCCAGTCTGGTTCACATTAATGAGTTTCAGGAAAACCAAGACTAGATAGAGAAACTCTGCCTCAAACAAGCAAAAATCATGAAGAGAGAAGTATTAGAAGTAAAAGCAAAAAGTGAAAGCCAAGTAATAGGGTTGAGAATAGATTACCTGGCCTCTTGCAGGGCTTTCATAACAAAGGCCTTGATAACTGGGGTCTGGTTCCTAATGTCACATGAAATTAGAGATTGTAGTCTAGGAAATGACAAGACAGACGTGGAGCCCCAATTCTCCTGATCTGAGAAAAACAGGAGAATGAGAGAGGTACTGCTTCTGTTTAAAGGGATCAGGAAAGCAGCTGTCCCATAACTACAGCCCAGGGTATAAGGTTCTAATTTATGATGCTTTGTGAGCAACTAATACATGTTAATGTTTAAACTAGCCCAGGGCCACTGTGAGCTCATCAGGCCAGCATAAATTCACCAGTGCTCAGGGGAGTCTTTCATATCTCAGGACCCACTAGTACCCAGGAGAAAAGTAAATCAACATCACACGCACACACACACACACACACACACACACACACACACACACACACACACCCCTATAGAGTATGAGCTCAGATTACATAAGAAACAAACTCTGGGATCCACACAGCAGATGCCATCAATGTAATTAGTAATTAGCACATGAAAAATTGCAGATCACAGAAAAGTCTGAAGAAAAAGAAATTAAAGCCTTAAAGCTCTAATAAAGAACAGATCATTATGAGCAAATTAAAAGTGGATTGTTAAAATAACCATATACAATTTTGACAATCAGAGATGGTCACTGATGATTCTAAAATCTCACTGAGTTGGCTAAATATCAGAATAACTATGTCTGAACAGAAATTAGTTCTTGCATATATACAAAGAAAGTTGGTGTTTGAAGAGCAGCCAGAATCTCAGAATGGGTACAGGAAAGCCCACTTGCTCAGAAAGCACCCTTGGGTCTGGAAACAAGAATCAACCTTCACTGCATTAGGCCACTGAGATGTGGGGCTATAAAAGCATCTTATGGTATTCACCACAGCTAACAGAAGACTCTTTGTGGGTTGCAGTATTTCACAGATTTTTATACTAATGTAATTTTCTCCTTCATAATAACCAGCTTTAAAAATCCAGATGCTTGTTAAATTTTCTTCATAACCTTGAAATTCAGAGAATACATACAACACTTTTTCATTAATTCTACCCTAAACTCAGTGAGTTGATTCCACATGGAAAGTCAAGTTGTAACACACAGAATAAAGGCTCCCCAACGATGTCCACCCCTGATTCTGTGAAACATTTGATTTATGGGCTCTTTTAGCAATAAAAAAAGACTTTAAAGATTATGAAGTTATGGACCTTGAGATGGAGGGAGTGTAGTTTACTCATGGAGTGGTAGTGCAAACACAGGAGATCTTAGAATTAGATAAGAGATGTAGCAAGAGAAGAAACGCTGAAGAAATGCAAAGCTGACTTTAACACTAGAGGAATGGCCCACGAGACAAGGAATAGGAGTGCCTTCAAGAATTGGAGAAGGCAGGAAAACACATTGTCCCCAGCATCTAAGAAACACGGCCCTGCTAACACCTTGATTTCGCCCCAAGAGTCCTCTGTTGGGCTTGAAACCCACTGAACTATAATACTCCTGTATTATTTTAAGTTGCTAACATTGTTGGAATTTAACAGCAGAAAAACACTTACACAGGATTTTGTTGTCTCAGAAATGCTGTATTTTATTTCTTTTATTATTGCCTTTCTTCTGTAACTTC
>CABHPP010085419.1:0-41260 GCA_902168425.1 Peromyscus attwateri | reverse complement strand
CACACACACACACACACACACACACACACACACACACACACACAAATACACACATTTACAATTACACATATTTGAACTCCTATGTGCTGAGAGAATACACCCATATGATTAACACAATGGTCTCCATAGCACATTGAAGAATTATTTATGAACCTGCTTCTTAGGACAAAAGCTGCATATGCCCTGCATTGTGGTCCCTTAAATATTGTGTAAATTACTTCATTTGATGCCAGTGGGAAATAGTAGTCTATTGTCTTATTGGGGAAGAAATCTAATGCAGTTTGACTTAGAGAGAGGGTTTAACACCAAATGGGTGACTGATACTACTTTTAAAGGTAATTTTAACTTTGGAACCCAAATTCTGCCCAGTAGCCACTGACGATGCTCCTTCCTGTATGCCAAACTATGCTGTTCAGAAACAAGTTCTGAAAACAGAATTAGGTGAATGCTATTCCAAAATACTTAGTTCAAAGTACGTAGTTCATAGTTCATACTTATGACCATTGGATATAGCTCCTGTTCCTATTTATACTCTACTGAACAAATAGCAAATTCAAGATAAAGGTACAATCTTTGTACTTAAACTTCTCCCAGAATGATCTTCTATGGACTTCATTTACTTCATATTATTATTTCTCTCTCCCTCCCCCCACACTGAAAACATAAACATACATATCATATCCTAACTGATTCTTTCTCTAAATATGCATAGACAATATGTTAAAATTAATTTTAAAAGCTTGAAAGTAAAATATACTCAGGAGACTGACTGCTGAAAAAGAAGTGTTCTAATCTCCTCAAATTAAACTTTCATGTGTCATGATTCTTGCACAGAGAGCTTTGAACAAAGGAATCAATTTCATGCGAGCTCCATTAGTCACTCTGGCTGGCATGATAGACTAAAATAAGTTGAAATAGGCAGAAGCAAGTCCTGTGAATCATAAACTATTTCCTTATTTGAAAAATTCTAATACCCTGTGTGGCAGTGATCTGGGATCCCCGCTGCAGGACTTTATAAAACCATTGTAAACATTCATTGGAATGGTCCATTCCACCTTACAGAACCATCTTTCAATAAACACTACATCATTAGCCACAGTTACACACAACATACTACAAAAGAATGTGTATGCTTTATGCCATTTTTCAGTAAACAACTGAAGAAAAGATCAGAGTGGCTTGGTCCAAGAAAATGACCTCAATATGTATCAGTCTGGATTCCCAATGTTTGTCAGTACATATTGCAGAACACCTTCAATCTGTCTCCACAGTGTTTCTTATGCCAACAAGTCGGTGCTTGCACTAATAAGGGATCATTTCTATCAAGACCATCGCTACTCTTTGCATGTTTTTGACATTCATTTCCAGCCACTGAAAGTTAAATTTATGTATTAAGCATCTATTGATGACTTTACTAAAGAGTTTTATTTGTTCTAAAAAAAAAAACAAGACTGAGTCCATCCTTACTGTCACAGGAGGCATGTCTGATTGCGTGGCCTTCTGTGTTTTCCCCTGCAGTGAAGCATTCATGCTGCTTCTGTGGGTGTGCTCTTGGCCATACAGTAGGATTGGAAAGACATTACATTCTAGCCTATTAGCCAGAAAAAAACCGTCCCCACAGAGTGGGAACTGGACTGTAGCCCGGCTAGCTCAGTTGGTAGAGCATGAGACTCTTAATCTCAGGGTTGTGGGTTCGTGCCCCACGTTGGGCGCCATTTGTAGCTGGAGAATTTTTCTCCAGCTCCCTCCAAGTCCTGCCAGTCCCAGAACCCACTTATAAAATAAACACACAGACTCTTACATTATTTAAACTGTTTGGCCATTAGCTCAGGCCTATCATTGTCTAGCTCTTACTCTTATATTTAGCCCATTTCTACTAATCATTACTTTGTCATGTGGCTCGTGGCTTACCGGTACTTTACATCTTCCTTGTCCTGACGGCGGCTCCAGGCTGCTGTAGGATGGTCTGTATGTCAAATTACTCTTATTGGTCAATAAATAAAACACTGATTGGCCAGTGGCTAGGCAGGAAGTATAGGCGGGACTAACAGGAGAAAAGAACAGGAAGGTGGAAGGAGACACTGCCAGCCACCGCCAGGACAAGCAGCATGTAAAGATGCCGGTAAGCCACGAGCCATGTGGTAAGGTATAGATTTATAGAAATGGATTAATTTAAGATATAAGGACAGTTAGCAAGAAGCCTGCCACGGCCATACAGTTTGTAAGCAATATGTCTCTGTGTTTACTTGGTTGGGTCTGAGTGGCTGTGGGACTGGCAGGTGAGAGAGATTTATCCTGACCGTGGGCCAGGTGGTCTCCCTCTCTCCCTTCCTGTCCCTCAATTCTCCTCTCTGTTAGTCCTGCCTATACTTCTTGTCTGGCTATGGGCCAATCAGTGGTTTTATTTATATAGAGCGATATCCACAGCACTGGACAACTGCATTAAATATCTATCTGGCTCTACAGCTGGGAAGAACACAATTCGTTCACCTCATAGCTAGTATGTATGGGTTGCTATAGCATTCACAAGAGAATATAACAGAGGAAACCAGAAAAACAAGCCATTACATAAGTTAAGACTATCTAGAAGGAGGGGTTGACTACATTCATTGCCTATATAAAACTCTCTTGGTCTTTTTCTTGTATTACTACATAATATTGTATATGTAAACCAGTATAGCAGGCTGACTGTTTGACCCAAATATCATTTGTTGTAAAGAAAGTGATGATTAAGAAAGAGACATAAGGATGTGGAACATTTATTTCCATCATTATCCACTATTACCAGGACAGCACTGGCATCCGAGTTCTCTACTAAGAACTTAAAATCTCTAAGGAATACATTTCCAATGTTACTCTTTCTGTAGCAGTTAGATCTTAGAAATATTTCTTCATGGATTTGTTTCATGCATTCATTTTTATCTTCTATTGCTAAGAAAAATGACATTAAAGATGTTCAAAGAGTGGGATTTTTTACAGTGCTTCTGGATGATTTTCTGCACTGAATGTGATGTGCTGCTTTGAACACAAACCCCCTCCTACATCTGAATTCCCACTGTATCTTTTGCTGGTGCAGCTGGTGGAATTTTCTTACGTGAAAGGACAGGGTAAGAAGACAAGCTGTAGCTCAAGTATCATATCTACACCAAGGTCACTGACAATTCCCTTGAGGAGAAAAGAGTAGACATTCCAAATCAAACACAAAAGCAAGTTATGAAGCAGTGACCCCATAGGAATGTGCTATGTGGTCCATGATGACTTCTCTTTTTCATTTTGAGTAACAAAGATGAGAAAGGAGTTTTGCTATAATCTTGGTATGACAGCAAAGCTACTATTTCCTTTATGAAATCAAACAACTTCTGGATCGTGTTCTTCTTCTTCTTTTTTTTTTTTAAACCAAACTCTGTTCTTCCAAGGTCTCCATATTGTCAAAAACATATTTTTTCTCAACAGCTCTGACTTGCACTACCAAAACATGTCATAGAAAACAGAACACATATAATGAATTTTCTAGTTCCTCTAATGTCTTCATAGAGCAAGGTGGGTAGATGGTGAGCAGTGTTAGTCATTAATCTCCCCAATGCTTATTAAAGATTTCTCAAAGGTGAAGGGTGTAGTACAAAACAGGGAGTGTTCATTCAGTAGGATCTGCAGGAGAAAGTCACTGCAAATGAGATTCTGCGCATTTGCAGCTTCTTGAGAACCAAAGTCTGAGAAGACCATTCACCCAGACTTCAGTATTAACTGTCAGCAGTCCTGCTTGCTACTCCTAAGAACCAAAGCCAAACTTCAATTAAAAACCTAACCTGTGGGGGTGAGAGGGTTGGGTGATAAATGTTCTCTCATTTCTAGCAACTATTGGATTTTTTTTCTCTCCCTCAAAGAAAGAGAAATGGAGCAAATCTCCAAGGCTGAGCTTTTTGGGGTGAGATTTCTTGTAACACTACACCTAATTATCTGTGTATACCATCAGCAGAGATTCTCAAGGTAGTGCTTATTGAAACTGACCTGGTGGGCATGCCAGGTCTTAAGGATGAATGAAAACTAACTCTGCTGAATGCTGCTGAATATGTGATAATGTAATTAGTATTCCTGCCAACAGAATTGAAAATGAGATGTTGCATCTCGGGGGACTTGTACCAGTCTCTGTAAATAGTTTTCCTTAAAATATACAAGATACATATGGGCTAAGCAAAAAGGTTCACTCTAAATTAAAATGCTATTATGCTACAGATGATGTGGGTGAAGGGCTTACTGAATCCTCACTTGCAGATTGACAGGGGAAAGCCATCATTTACATATTTTCCAAGTATATTGAGCCCCAAAGGCATTTGGGTTCTTCAAAGGAAAATAAGCGCCATTTGGGTTAGAAAGTATTCACTAGAGGAATACAATGGAAACTCATGGCTAGTATCTCCATGACTCTAAAAATAAACATTAACATTTATTTGATACAGGAAAAGAAGCTGTTTCAGATAAGGTACTTTCTTTCACATTTCAAAATGATGGGTTTTTTTGGTTTTGTTTTGTTTTTTGTTTTTTTTTTTTTAGAAAAGTCTGGTGTTTCAAAATTATGGAAGATTACTGTCTCGATTTGTTTAAAAGATTAAGTCATTTACTGTATTGGCACCAAATCAAGTCAATCTAATCAGTTTTCCCTTGGATACTTTAGTAACTTAGAATTTAAATGTTAATGAGTTCCATTCGGATTATTTACATACAGGTGCATAGGAAATAATCCAGTGGGTTGTTGCCCAATATCTGCTAGCTAAACCCGAAGAGACAAGAATTCTTATGTTTTTCTTTCTCCCAGAGCATTTGCAAAGGATGAGTGAGCTTCCTTCAGTCTCAGCAGGACTTCCTCAGTCTGGCTGGGTTTCAACACAAAATGATTTCCTCCTCAGAAACAAGCACACAATGTCAGTTCATCTCTTGCTGCAAATAGGAATAGAGATGTATGTTTATGGCAAAAGATTCAAGTCAGGAAGATATCCAAAAGGCAACGACGGGGTGGTATGACTACCTTCAGTGGTGTGACTCCAAACTGAAACACACAGAGTTGCAGACCAACAGCATCCAAATAGTGTTCCTGGTTACCACTAAAAAGCTGTGTAGCTCTAAGCAAACTATATGAGCTCCGAGAGCTTCAGTTTCTGCCTGTGTAGAAGAAAGTAGTCTAAACCAATTTCTCTGTCATGTATTCAAAGCTATTGTATGCTGACAATTTGCCTGCTACTGTTGAAGGGAAGCTGAATATAGACTTCCCAAATATGAAACATTGCCATAGAGACTATTTTGAAGCTGAAGGCAATAGAAAAGCAGCATATAATATGTGTGTGTGTATGTGTGTGTGCGTGTGTGTGTGTGTGTGTGTGTGTGTGTGTGTATGTGTGTACATGTGTGTATTTCCCCTTCCACTGTTGCCTAAAAGCAGGGTAGAAATTCAATTCACAAAGGTGAACCTCCATTGTCTATGATGAAGGGCAGAGCTGATACCTGAAGATGCTTTGGAACTTGCTCACTCTGGAGGTGATACCCAAGGAATCTACTAATGAACTTTACCACCTAATCTTTATTTATCACAAAGCTCTTTCTGTATTGATCTTCCTGCAACTTCCTGTCTCTAGAGACTCAACGTCCTTTTACTTTGTCCTGTCACTTCTTTGAAAATCCTTTGCAGATTCTGAGCCACCCTTAGAGAAATTCTCCTTCCCTGAGGAACACACATACACACACACATACATATATGTAATATGTGTGTTAATATGTATGTTAATAAATGTTCTTGATTGTTCTCTTAATAATATGTTTATAACAGGAGTCTCAGAGGGTGTTATGATACTTATATCCCCTCAAGATCCAGGTGCTGTCAAAGAGATGGTATTAGCCAAGGAGACTACTCAGAGGCTATGAGGAGCAGGACTTGGTGGATTACACTTCAGCACTTGGGAGGCTGAGGCTGGAAGGTTGTCATGGACTTGAGGTCATCCTGACTACATAGTGAATTCCAGGCCACCTTGACCTACAGAATGAGACACACTTTTTGAAAAAAAAATAGATGGATGGATGGATGGATAGATGGATAGACAGAGAGACAGACAGACAGACAGACAGATTACCCTTTAAAAAGGTTTCATGCTGTGTTTGGCTATCTACTCCTTGTGCTTTTCTCTTATATTAGAGCATGGCCTCTGTCTGTCTTGGAGGATGCATGCCAGACAACAAACGTGCTAATGCTTTTTTTTTCCAGAAATTTCAGTTTCCAGGATTCTGAACTAAGAATGCCTGTTCCCAGGTGTTCTGATGTAGGAGCACAAACATCCTAAAACAGGTATGGAGGAATTGTCATTTGTCTTCCCTCATGTTGTGATGGCTCTAAGGATCTATGTACCAGGCTTTTTCTTCTGGGCCACCAACCAGCTCCTACATCATGATACGGAGATGTCTTATTTGTTAAGAATGCTTTGCCTACCTTAGGCTTGTTTCTAGCTAGCTCTTTTAACTTAAATTAACCTGTTTCTCTTTATATATCTTTTGCCTCAGGGCTTTTTACCTTTCTTTCTTCTGTATATCTTACTTTCACTGTTTCTTTTGTCTGGCTGACTGCAAGCTGCCTGGCTGGCCCAGGGCCTGTCCCTCTCTCTTTCTTCACTCTCTTCTTTCTTCTTCTTTTCCTCTCATTCCTCTCGAGGCTAGATTTCTTCTCCTATTTATTCTCTCTACCTGCCAACCCTGCCTAGCTATTGGACATTCAGATTTTACCTAGACCAATCAGGATCCTTTGGCAGACATGGTGAAACAAATGCAACCATCTTTCCACCATTAAACAAATGCAGCCTAAACAAATGTAACACACTTTTACACAGTTAAAATAATATTCCAGAGCATAAATAAATGTAACACATCTTTCTATAGTTAAATATTGCACAACAGATCTACTGGCCAATTAACTCATTGACCTGTGACCTTTTTCACTAAGGTAGATTTTAGAGCTTTTCATTTGTTTTGATTGACATATCTCTGGTTTATCACTTTAACATGATGAAGAGATTGGTTCAGATCGGGGGGTACCACACTTCTAATTTTTCTAAGTTTGAGCCAACTTGGATTAATTATAGCTGGGGTACATATGAATAACTAATTTATTTATAAGGCTTGGCCTATTTTTAGTGTTTACACTTTTATTTTTAGGAAACATTTCTGTATCTTTTTTGTTGTTGTTGTTTTGTTCTTGTTTCTGAGACAGGGTTCCTCTGTGTATCCCTGGCTGTCCTGGAACTTAGTCTGTGGATCAGGTGGGCCTCGAACTCTCAAACTCAGAGATCTACCTACCACGCCCAGCAATTTCTGTATCTTCTTAAAAATGTCATTTTTCTAACAGCTTCCATGATTGCAAATGGGCTGAGCAGTGACCAATTTGTGGATGTTAACAAAACTTACCTGTGTAGAAAACTATACAATTGTAACTTCTTAGTTCCTCAGATAACATGATTTTTCACTAATTCTTTGCATTCTTTGCTGCCCGTGGAAAGTCCTTTATCTATCAGAAATTTTGGTGACTCTGGCATAGACATTTCTTCTCGTTCTTTTCTTTTTTGTTTTGTTTGTTTTTTTTGAGATAGAATTTCATGTAGCCCAGGCTGGCCTAAAACTCATTGTATAGCTGAAGATGTCCTTGAAATCCTCATCCTCCTGCCTCACCTTCCAAGTGCTGTGGTTAGATGCCAGCGCCACTATGCCCAGCCACTAATATTTCCCCAATACATCAGCATCCCCTTTTAAAAAGCAAATAGGTGCTATTTATTGAGCAGTTATATAATTGAGCAATATAAATTGGGTTCCTTCTATGCATACATTTCTCTGTGATGATATGCCTGCCTATATACATAATGCTATGCTATATTCATTCATTCACTCATTCATTGTTTCATTTAACATATTCATTGAATATTGTCATTAATCTAGTATTATTCTAAGTGCTAGAGGTGGAGCAGAGAGCAGAATGGAATACTTGCCTTTAGACCAAGACTGTGAGAAGAGTGCCAGCTTTAAAGTTTTAGTTTCTGCATTGATGACAAGTTCTTGAAAGTCTAGACCAGTTTGATTCTTTTGTTTTTAGTTGGTTTTCCAGGCAATACAAAATAAAATTGCAAAATAGTGAGAAACGTGTTAAAGGGGCAAAAATGTAGAACCCTGAAACAACAGAACTAAATTCAAGTGTATTCTGGAGTAGATTAAGAATTTCCATACTGCCTTATCAGATTTCATATTACTGTTGGTGTACCCACGTAGTAAAATCTGGGTCTAGGAAGTATTGAGCTTCAAAATGCCTAACTTATCACACTCTGTTTCATGTGCCAACCCCTCTTTCTCCATTTCTTCCTTCCAGAATCATCTTGTCAGAACATTCACTGTAAGCCGTGTACTACTCATCTTAAAAGGTTAGCATCTGAGAGCTGTGTGGGGACTGATACAAAGTTAGTATATTGTTGAAGCATAGAATTTCAAATTCTGTGATTCACATATAGGAAAATTCTGCTGAAGCAATGGCTTTCATGAAACATAAAATTATAGGATCTGCTAGTGAGGAGCCATTGGTAAAGCAAGCTGTCATTGTTCTTAGGCACAAATGTAGAGAACTAATGTACTAGATAAACCTGTTTTCCTAAAGATGTGTCCTAGCACTCAGGTCTTCATCCCGACAGCACACAGATTTCCCGAGTCTCAAGCTGACACCCATAAATATTCTTGCTCAGTGGGTCTTTGGGTTCCCCGGTCTCTATAAATATACCATAGCTTTTGATTGTTTTATGGTGGAAGTTTATTTTATTTTATTTTGTCTGCACAGTTGGCTTTGTTTTTTTCCATGTTTTATAGACCCTTGTCTTTTTATTAGTTCAGTGTTCCCTGTTGATTTTGTGTTTTATATTCCTGCTGTCACCACCAGAACCTCACTGTAAACAAGAATGTTGTATCTCAGTGGGTTATTTTCTGTTAATGACCTGTGATACAGTATATAAATAAACCAGAGAGCCATCCACAGGTGCAGTTTATTAGAGTTACTGCACTGTGGCTTGGGTAATGTTCCTTGGTTCTTTCAAACTTTGCTGCTTTGAGAAGCAAAGGGGCCAGCTCACTGGCAGTTCTGAAGAGAGAAAAATGAGCCTGCCACTTTGCAATGGCTGGGAAGCTGGACTAATAATCATCACCTCAATTTCTCAGTGTCAACGTCTGGAAGGTTGTACAAGATAAAACATTCCACTAAGCCAAATTACTCAGATAAAGTAGTCTGGTCCGAATAGCTGACTTGAGCAGGAGTAGAGAGAACATAGAAGGTCCCTCCTCACACATAAAAAGTAAAACCCACACTATACTGCTCAATTAGAACAAGAGGGATTGTTTTGGGCTGCACACAGGTGCATAATGAAGACCGATAATGATAGTTTATTAATGAATTCTCATAACCCCTGGTGTGGTAGGTATTATTAAGACATGGTTCATGTGGGGCGATGGAGGCTAAGGAACTCACCCAAGGCCACATAGTGAATCAATCTCCACCAGGGAGCACAGACATGAGATGAGCTTCTGCCACACCTTGTGCTCTCACCACTAGATCATGTGCCGTTTCTGTCTTGGGATGAAATTAACAGAAATGAAGTTGGAGCTCAAGAGCCAAGAGATGGAAGGAATATTTGGTAATGATTTCAGAAGGGAACTCAGAGGCAATAAGGGGCTCAGAGGATACTGTGATGCGCTTTAGATAACAGATATGTATTTCTGGCTTTGAAATACATTAGGAACAGTTTCTGCCTCACATCAGGTGCATTCAGGATTAGGCGAGGCAAGGGAAAAAACTTGGGTAAAGCACAAAATACAGAAGAGGAGACTAATGTTCTGGACATTCTGTGTTAGCATGCCAAGTACCGAAATCATAACTTAGATGTGATAAGGTACCTTCAGGGTGATATGGTTGTAGACTTGAAAACAATTTATTCTCAGAACTAATTTATGTCTGAAGATCTATAAAAAACAAGGCTGCAGGCTCCTACCTTCCTAATTGTGACTAGACTGCTAAAAGATGCCTCTTTGTTTCACCATCTTCTTGTGGTACATAACAATAAAAATAAAGTTCACTTACCAAACTTTATGTCTGCCTATCTGTGGTTTCCAAAATGTACATGTCTGACAAGGGTATCCAGAATGAATCTATTCTACTAACAAAAGCAGCCCATGCATAACAAATCATCAGTAATTGAAGACGTTTCACTAGTGCGTGCACAGTCATACCTGTCATCAAGAGATGAGTTTCACTTTGATGCATCTCAATCTTCAAATTTGTTCCAGGTACTTTATCAGACAGACATACTTATTTTGCTTTGCTGTGTTTGTTCTGGAAATATTTCTGATGAGTGGAACGTCATGATCCATTAGCTTTACTCTTGTATCAACTACATGGAGAGCATGCACTCCATGGTATTACACAGAATTACTTTGGTGTTTAGCACTTTCAAACAACGTTTTAAAATATAATATGAATTCTTGATGTACAGTATTGGAATAAACCACATAAACTTCACAAAAACACATAGCCAGGTCATACCTGCCCCCAATTAAATGTTATGTCATCTTATTTGCCATGCTGTGATAATATTACTATTTAACCATTAGAGCATCATCCAGTTCATTTTGCACTCACCTGTTACTTTGGGTGGATACTATAGGTCAGTGGTATCCAGCTGCTGAAAAGAGAGGTAAAGCTGCTGGAGTGTGAAGATAATACCAGAGTTCTTTGCTTCTTTGACTTTTCATCTCCCCAGTATTTCTCAATAACACAGTCTTTTCAGATGCTGGATGACTGGGTAATCGAAGACCCACATCTGTAGTACTTCCTCTCCATGGAACATCTATGGGTTCTTATAGTCTCTGTATTAGCTATTTGTAAATTATGTCAACATGCTCAGAGAAAGAAAAGCCACTTACGATGATACATCACCCTTCCACATGTGCAGACAACTTTTAAATCATCTACCAACAGAGTAACATTTTCTTTGCTTGTTTTTTGTTTATAAGAAGAAAAAAGAAATACTATAATACTTATTTTCCAGCAGACAAAACAAACAGACAAAACTGGTAAAATGACTCAGTGGATAAAGGTGCTTGTTGCCAAGCCTTACCATCTGCATTCAATCCCTGGGATTCACAGGATAGAAGGAATGAAAAGACTCCTAAGAATTATCCTCTGACCTCCAAATGAACACACACACACACACACACACACACACACACACACACACACACAAGACTGTACACAGACAAAATCAATTTAAAAAAATTGAAAGTACATTGATTACAATGTATCTGTATCAACTAACATTTTCAATGATTATTAACCACAGTGCAGTTCTGGTATTTTTGAGAAACAAAGGGGCCAGCCTTTTGTTCTTGCACAGACTACCCGATTTATCATCTGTTTAGTTTGCTTACATTTTTGCTACTTCATATCTAACTTCCATTTTTACTAATCCAATTTCTAAGTTACTAAAGGCCAGGCAAATGAAAAATGGTACCTCTGCCTGCTTTGAGAAATGATTTCAGAGTAATTTGTGGTGGAAATATTTGTATGTACTTAAATGTGAGTATGAATGCATATGAGCACACATAAATTTTCATAGGGATTTGTGTGACATAGTATTTCATCAAAGAATTAAACGTTAATATAGAAGAACAATACCAAAGGCCTCCAGAGGTTAGGGCAGTAAGATCATTAACTGAGGGAATTCAATGGCTCCTCCCTGTGGCTTCACTCAGCAGAGACTTCCAGAATTTCAGACTCCAGGCTGACCAGGCAAATAGTACTGAGGTTCAGAGGAGGTGGCTGGAAATACCCTGACAGAGGACATACCCCAGATGTACATGGCCATTTAACACCCATGATCAGATTTTAGTTTTATAAGTTTTCCCATTGGACAAAGCCTTTATTTTTTGTATAGTTTGTCATTGCCTTAACCATAGAGCATTTTTTTTTATAAAAAGTTATTCCTATTTAGAACGTTCCTACTAAATTACATAGGGATTCTGAAATTTGTTTTAATGTACAAATACTTAAATCTAGATATTTGATTATTAACAGATAGTATAATAACACAGAGGACTTTTAATCATGATAAATAAAATCCTACAAAATATTCCTCAAATTATAAAAATACAAAAAAAAAAAACAAAACAGATGATTTCATCAACTCAAAGAGAAGACAAGCACACCAAGGACTCCATTCTGTCAGGAAGCTCAGGCTGTATCCGGGAACTTCTAACTCACCCTTGGAGTACAAAGCTCCATACGGTGAGATGCTTCACATCATCTGAGAGATCACTCACGTGGACTTTAAAGATGTTCCAGAGCTACATAGAAATGTTCACCCCCGAGAGAGGCCCGATTGGGAAGAAACACTTAGTGCGATGATAAACCAGTTTCATATATACGTATATAGTATATGTAAGTAAAGGTGACTGAAGAATTACTCACAGGAAAATAGTACAGTATGTTTTGTTGCTTTGTATGTTTATTGAGTAGATGTTTCCAGGTACTGTTTTAGATGCTGTAGGTAGAGAGGTAGAATATAATATGAAATAATCATTGCTGGCTGTATGAAAAGGCTACAGATGGCCTTTGTGAGAAGGCGAGATATGAGCAGACACTGGAGAGTGTAAAGGAGCAATAGTATGTTTATCTGGGAACACATTAGGTAATGGAAGAACAAGTTAAATAAAGGCTATGTCATAGAATTAAAAAAAAAAAAAGATGCCGCATGATACTCATCTTCAATGAGAGTGAAAATTGAATACCCTGAGTAACTAAACATTTCTCTCTTTTTATGTTTTTTAGATATAGTTTATATTTAAGATTAAAAAATTGCTTATCATGTTTAATATCCCATCTGGCATATTTCTAAGTGATTAAACAATATTAATCTTGGTTTTAGTGAAGTTACAAATGAAGATACTATATCTCCTCATTTAATCATGTTTTTGCACCCTAAACTTCTTCCTTATTCAAAACTAGTTTTTATGTTTAAAATATTCAAATATTTTCACTGACCTTATAAAATATATAATTTATTCATTATTCACTATATCTTGGATTAAGTTCAATAAAAAATTCTAGTTTTTAAATTAAATCTTTACTCCCTTTACTCCAACTAGAAGTATTCAAAGAACTGAGTTAACTCTTCTTATCCAAATATATAGAAGACATCAATATCTAATAACAACATTCATGATGTCTAATACCTTAAGTACTAATGTTTCTTGATTAGTGTCTAAAATGTCTTATAGTACAATTAGCCGTAATTAAAAAGGTTAATTAAACAATAGTTGAATTTTGCTAATAAAAATACTACAGTGGCTCCTTCTAATGTCCCTAATCTAACCATTTAACATAAGTAAGATAGTTCATGCAGTACAAATAACTCTAAATACAGTGGGAAACATATAGTCAATCCATTTTTAATATGCAATTTTTGGTTATTTAAAATACATATTTCCTCCATGTATTATCTCCACTCCAGTAAACCAAACTGTGTTCTTGTTTATTTTGATTTTAGGTATGATAATCCTATACATGTCACGTACAAATGTTTCGATAATTGTAATCTTATGATTTGTCACATGTAAATGTTTCATCTGATTCAGAGGAAGTAAAAGGAAACAAGTCAGATCCAGATCATAATGGCTAATAGTTTCAATATTGTCCAGGAGGTTCTTTCTTAATGGCCTTTACTAGCAATCTCCCTCTCCAGAAGACTGCTGCCCTGCCCACTACCCAGCCTCATCTACATCAGCTGCTCAGAAGGAGCTTCCTGGCTATGAGGATACATATTTAATAAATAATATATGGCCCCCTCATGCACAAACTGTGATGTTTGGTCAACAGGGGGGACTGTCAACAGGAATTCCTGGAAAGAAGCTGTCTCCAGAGACCGAGTGGCTGAAAAGAACTTTTGTGATTTTGAAGGTTGGAATGTGGCAGGTCCAGAAGCTAATTACCTTACCCCAGCCAGGTTTAGCCTCCCAAATAGTCATTCCTTTCCCATGTGTCTGTGGGAACTAACTAACAACTTGTGACTAATATATGAAAACCTTTTAGACTTTATTAACCTAGCACACCCCGAGCTTCTACCTAACTCAAAAACTAAGACTGTCATCAGAGAGCATGTGAGGTTGTAGAAAAGCTCCCCTCATCTTGATGTAAGTGCTTCTTTGATGTACACACCAATGCATATTAAAACTTGCTTTGCTTTGTGGCCTTCTATATTTCTAGAAAACTATACAACTTCATGAAACAGCTTCCACTTTGGAACATGGAATTTGAGGTACCCTAAGTCTGTCTTCTATGGCCCCAGCCATATAAATATAGCTCCAGAAAAAAAGATCTGTTATCTTAAAAAAAAGTATGAAGCAATATAGAACCCAGGATTACAATGAATTATCTGCTATTCCATTTGTTTTCAACAAAGAAATAAAACTTTAAAAAATTAAAAATATTTCCTATAAAGAAATAACATTGATTTCACTTAAGGTTATTATTTGGGCCTTTCTAAAATTTAATTAATATTAATTAAATTGTTATTGTTACAATTATTATTATTTTGTGGCACTGTAGATTGAAGGAGACTGGATTGTCTGCATGAAGTCAAACAAAAATGCAACAGGCACAGGAACAATTACTGAGTAAAGAAGAAATTCAGTTCATCAAATCAGCTTCAGCAGCAGCAGCAGAGCTTTCTGGTCCTCACAGTACTAAGAACATTGTTGGTGCAGACGTTCCTAATTCATTTCTCCCTGCACTGTACTCCTTTACCACTTTTGAGAAACTAGAATTTTTGTTCATTTCTCATCCTAATAATTGACAAGTATTATTAAATATTATTAAATACCAATGAATATGCTTAAAAATATCAGATTGCTTCTAAAAAGCATTTCAGCCTGCCCATGGGATATACCAACCTTGGGCCACACATTCAATAATTTGCTTAAAGATCCCAAAATATCCCAGAATTCCACAGCCTTAAATGCTCTTAACTACTAAAGTTTCTTTTCTCTTAAAGTTAATGCCAACTTCGTTTTTAATTTGAACTGATGTAGGATACTAGCTCTGTCTTAGAGCACTTCTTCTTCCCACACACCTCCGCAGAACATGGCTATTTTATGGCTTTTTTTTTTTCTATTTTGTGGCTTTGAGTGTAATTGCATCAAGAAATGGCAGAGGAGGAAGAAACACTGCCTGTGGCTAACAGTGGGAAGAAAATGATGCATCCTCCGACATCTACGAATAGCAAAGGATATGGACATTCTCAGATACTTTAGTGCACAGAGTTGTGAGTCTTGTTACTGAAGATAACTTTGGGGAACCATCATAACAGAAGACTTAACAAAAGAGAAACATGTGTTCAGAAAACAAACAATAAGAAGTTTGTTTTCTGAAGAGAGAGAAAGGAAGGGCCTGGGGTATGGTGGGTTGGGAGGTGGGGAAGTTCTGGGAGGAGTGAGGTGAGGGGAAATCATGATCAAAATGTGTTGTTTGAAAAGTTTCTTCAATAAAAAGATAAAGGCATTGAAGCTTTAACAATGTTGGTAAGGAGTGAGGACTGAGAAGTTGGAAATATGACACTTTGTTGGGTGGATCCTTATGTCTCTCTCAGAGTGTCATGTTAATTTTTCTCCCAGCTGTTCTGAACTGTATTTGTGTAAGCTGAAAGGAAAGTAAATTGATAGAATTGATAATTTTTATGTCTTCAAAAACTACCCAGCTTTCCCCAATAGTATGCCAATTAACCTTTAGAATGACTTTGAAAATTGCATGTCTTATTGTACTGGCTGGTTTTGCATGTCAACTTGACACAAGCTAGAGTCACCAGAGAGGAAGGAGCCTCAGTTGAGGAAAAGCCTCCATAATGCTGTAGGCATTTTCTCAATTAGTGATCAGTGGGGGGAGAGCCTATTCCATGGTGAGTAGTGATATCCCAGGGCTGGTGGTCCTGGTTTCTATAAGAAAGCAGGCTGAGCAAGCCAGCTGAAGCAAGCCAGTGAGCAGCACTCCTCCTCCATGACCTCTGCATCAGCTCCTGCCTCCAGGGTCCTGGCCCTGTTTGAGTTCCTGTCCTGACTTCCTTCTGTGATAAACAGCGATGTTGAAGTGTAAGCTGAATAAATCCTTTCATTCCCAACTTGCTTTTTGGTCATGGTGTTTTGTCATAGCAATAGAAACTCTAATGCTTATTTTATTCAAGTAAAATTCAGAGACATTAGTAAATTTTCTAAGTCTTCCAAAACCTAAATCACATACCCGCACCCTGTTGAACTCCTTATAAGTCCAATGTACCACTTATGTTAGTGGTATCTGCTCATTATAATGGACTCATAAGTAATTTGTCACTTCTACACCTTTCAAACGAAACTAGTTTACTTTCCTTGTCAATTAAAATAGCACCCTGTATAGATTTTTCTTTAAAATGTGTATGTGTGTGTGTGTGTGTGTGTGTGTGTGTGTGTGTGTGTGAGAGAGAGAGAGAGAGAGAGAGAGAGAGAGAGAGAGAGAGAGAGGGAGGGAGGGAGAATTTGAGTGTATATGACATGCACGTATAGGTCAGAGGAGAAAACCTCTGGTGTTCTACCTTGTTGTAAAAAGGTCTTGTATTGTTTGCCATTGTACATGCCACATCTGCTGCCCACAGCTTTTGGGTATTTTCCCCATCTCTGCTTTGCATTTTACAACAGCAGCCCTGGGATTCCAAATGCACACTACCATATCTGGCTTTATGTGGGTTTCGGGATCTGAACTCAAGTACTCAAACTTGTGGGCAAGCACTTTATCCACTGCACCATTTCCCCTAGATTTTAATTGTTGTCTAACAAGTTGTCTTCTGTGAGAATATAACTTTGCTAAAGAGTTTATATTTCAGAATTTTTACATATTTTCCAGAGTTGGATCTTCTTGTTGTGATTCCTTTTTTGAAACCTGTTTAGAAAGGGAAAACTGAGCAGGAAGCTCTCATTGTTCTTGTCTCCTATAACAAATGTGATGCTAAGGCCTTTGTTGATTATCTACTACAGTTTTTAGACAGCATAAGATGTATTCAATTTAGCCTCTGTTTTTCCCTTTCCTTCTGCTTCATTGAACTAGAATGTTTCTTGGAGACAGACATGATTAGTCAAATCCCTCTCACATATGTTCCCCTTCTCTCTCCCCATACCCAAGAAAGAAAAAGAAATCTGTTATGTGACATACTACACATACTTGGAAATTCTTGGATTTGGCAAGGTCTGAGAAACATGCCTTGCATAGACTATTTTAAGAACTATGAGTGGCTTTTCAGAACTCAGGATTCTGTTTAAGAGGTTATTGCCTTGTGTACAGAAATAAAACACTCGAGAAATGCTTCCTGTCAGGTTTCATCAGGAACAACACCTAATCCAAGAATATAGAAAATTTTGTGAGGCCCATAGTATTCTCTAATGTTTTGTTGGTGAAATGAACTGTTCCTCATGAGGCCCTGGTGGCAGACATGATGGATTCTGCTCATCTACAAACTCTCTTATCAGAGTGTATCTGTAGAAAAGGTGACACATATCCATCACTCCACATGAATATACACATGGATATGTATGTGGATGCATGTATGGATACACACATGAATGTACATATAGATGCACACATGAATATACCCATTGAGGCAAATATAGATATACGCATATATATACACAGATGCAAGCATGGATACACACACAGATATACACATATATTCACACATGTAAATGCACATGGATATATACATGGATACACACAAGATATACAAATGGATTCACACATAGATATATACATGAGTTCACACATAGATGCACACATGGATGTATGCTGTACATGGATATATACTACATATGTATTCACACATCGATACACATGTGAAGACATATGGATGCTTACATGGATAGACACAAGAATACACCCATGAGTATACACATGGACATACCTGTGCTTCTCTGTATGGATGTACACAAGAATACACATGTGGATACATACATAGATGCAAGCAAGTATGCACATATGAATATAAACATGGATAGTCACAGAAATTTCATAACATTAATTCTCAAAAGATAAAATTTTTGCCCTTGTTTAAAAACATCAAGACAGCTTTGCTGTCCAGTGGGTACCTTGATATATTGTCAATAACAATGAAAAATCTATTCTTTTCCTATTACATTTCCCGATAGTGTCAACTGAGATTATATGGAGAAAAAATAACCCCAAATAGCTCTAGTATATTTGAATTTGGTTAATTTGATGATCAAACTGATTGAATTAATAAGCACACACCAGCAGCATATGTCTGTGAGGGCATTTCCAGAAGGCTTAACTAAGGCAGGCAGAACCACTCCCAGGCTGGGTGTCTGGGTGCAGTAGTGGGGAACAAGCCAGCCAGACAAGATTTCTCTCTCTGCTTCCAGGCCCACAGTAGGAGCTGTGCCTCTGCATCCTGAGTGCAATGCTGGCTAAAACCTTTGAAACTGTGATCAAAATAAATCTGTTCTCTTTTATTTCTGTTTTGTATTTCATTATAGCATTCTGACATAGTACACTCTGTGTCATACATGGTCCTCACTTATCTAATACTGCAGATTTATCTAAGCAGGTAGTTCACTTTTCTGTATTCTCATCAGCTTAAGTCTTTCATAGAATGGCAGACTGGCTTGCTAAGCACATACTCTCCCGTGCTCCTGTGCCTTCTCTCCTATCTGGGAAACAGTTCCACTTTCAGAAAGATGAAGGTCTAACGAGTCCTTAGGAATCTTTGTTCAAAGATGTCCAGTCCACCAGGGATCGCTAAGAAGGTGTCTGAAGTGTGAATTATGTACTGATTAGAAGCTAACACTAGAATTTTTTTTATATCTTGAGGTCACCAACCAAATTCAAACCATGTTTTAAATTCCACCCAACAGTACAGTCCTTTTTAAACAAAGACATTTTCTTTTCATTGCTTTTCTCCCTACCCTAGAAGGAATATTTCAAAGGCACAGCTTTCAAAGTTTGTGGTGAATGAGAAATAATGCTTTAATAGACCTTGAGCCTTCCCTAGAAACATTTGGTTAAATGGCTTAAATGATGTACACGCTGACTCCACAAGTCCAATTGGATTCATAGGCAATATTATTAATGCTAAATGGTAGGTAGATTATTACCAATTAAAAGATTCATATGGATTTTATAAATACAAACATTAAAGTACTTTAACTAGTTTTATAGCATTTGAAAATTTGAAAAATATAAATTAGTGGGAGTTAACCTCTTTAGTTCTTTCTTTTATTGAGTTATAGAAACAAAATCAGCTTTTAATTAGCTTGCAAAAATGTGGGAAGATCCACCCACATCCTTACCTTGAAGTTCCTGTGATTAGACAGAAAGCAGGGTAGGCTGGGATGTTGCTTAGACAGGTTAGCTTAACTAGGTGAAGAGTCCATTTTCTGATGTGTCTGGGCTATGTGAAGACTGCAGACTGCTTTGCAAATCATTATTGGTTATGTATCCTCTCCTAGCTTCTATTCTGACTTGTCTGGGACCAGCATCATTCTTAGGGAATCTTCAGTGTTTCATATTAATCTAGAAAGTAAATATGTCAAGAATGAAGGAAGATATTGGAAAGGCAGGAAGAGAAGGAAAGGAATGTAGTGAAGGAAGGGGAAAATGAGAAATCAAGAGATAGGAAATGTAAGGAAAGGAATGAGGAAATCATGAAAAAGAAAGACAATAGCAACGCCCTATTAACAATTTACTTCTCTCTGTCTTCTACACAAATGGGCTATAGCCTTGTTCTTTAAGACATAGAAGTCGCCATAATTTGGTCAGTTTCACATCCGTGTTAATTGTTGTCAAAATTACAACATCAAGCTTCTAAGACACGCCACTCATAATTAAAATCATATCAGGTTCACTTACAGGGTATAAAAAAAATCTGCGTAGAGTTACTGTCCTCAGAATCTGTCCTAGTCATTCCCAAGTAATTTATGGATAGGTTGAGCCTTGCTGGGAGGCATTACCCAGGAAGTTATGAAAAAGTGTTCTTTTGGGATGCTATATGAAACAGTCCATGGAACACTTGGAAAGTTTACCATTGTCCCAGGTTAGGGTGATATGCTGTGGATGATCTAAGGTCTATCCTCTTTTATTTCTACTATTTAGAGGAGCAATAATCAAAGAAGAGAGGAAAGGTTGGCAAGCCTTGTATATTCCTACAGATGCCCAGATAGTATAGAATGGCAGGGAAGGTGGCTGCTCTGATACATAGCTAGAAGCAGCTTAGAACTTTATATTCTAGAACCTCCTAGAGATGTGAGAGTCAGGACTGAGATAGACTTAGCACAATGAGTCTTTTCAATGACACTCACCAACATGGCTGCTGCAGATGTTTTCATTTACTGATACATTCAGTTCTTGTCACAGCAGATAGGCCACTCCCCTCTTTAGCAGTTTCTTTCTTGATCAAAATTCTCTCTTGGTTATGTGAACCTGCATTTGTGGTCACAATTGATGCAAACATTTTTTAGCGTTTTGTTCTGTACACCTCTTCAGCAATCCTACAAAGCCATCATTCTAGTTCAAGTTTCTTAAAATCTTTAAGAATGTAAATAAATAAAACTCCAGAGAGGCATATAATTTCTATATATGATGTTAAGTTAAAGTTAAACACAACCTGAATATATACGGTTATGAGAATCTAATGCTGTAAATCAGTAGATGATTTTGTTGAAACTCCATGATGACAGTTTGGATTCTATCACACCGCAGAACAATCAAGCTTTTATTAAAGGACAGAGGCACAGGAGGTAAACCTTAGAGATGTTCCTCCAAGTCAACCACGGGGTCACACTCCCATCTTTGATTCTTCAATGGTGTATGGGGAGAACCCACATACATAGCTGGCTTTCAACCACAGGACTTTGCTCTGCATCTTGCCAGGTGTCTGCTTCCCCAAACCTGAGCCCACCACAATCCTATGGAGACCTCAGGACCAGAGCAAGGTGAAAGCAGGGGGTTTCCATGGTCTTGACACCAAAGTCCTGTCAGGAAGTCATGCAAGCTGACACACAATGGAGGATGGCTCCTTTCTCACCATGTCTGCCTCCTCAGATTTCCTATCCCACCGCACATGCCAATGACTTTTTCCTTTTCCTTTGTCCCCTTTGCCATGCCACTCCACACAGACAGGCACCTGCACTTGTAATATGACATTGTGGGAGAATGTAATACCCCTGATTGGGAGCTAGGCTCTGCTAACAGCTGGCAGGCCTTGAGCACACTGTTGGTCCCTGAAGACCTGGGCTTCTCAGGTTCTGGTGAGGGAACTGGGCCAGCACAGTATCTTCCTGGAAAATGATGCTCATGAGAAGGTGTCTTGGGCAATGCTGGACATTCTCTCTTCTCGGGAACCTGCCATGCACATGGATGCCCAGTGACAAGGACATCTTGAACATTTGGCTTAAGTGAGTTTCCTCATTAAATTGGCCAGATAGTTTGCTTTTCTTCCCCCACCCCTCTCCTCCTTCCGTCTCTCCTTTTCTCAATGCACTGGAAGTGGAAATGCAGTGTGTCTCATGACTTGAAACTGAAGTTTATTTACCACACACACATTTCAACTTCACTCCAGCTACTTTGTGTCCAAGCCTTTCCTTTCCATTGGAGTGCACTACCCCATGGGACTGGGTCAGTCAGTTTACTATCACACTCCTTCCTATTGTCCTCCCACTCCCCTGTTACCCAAGACTCTGCTTTCTTTCCAGAACCTTTCTCTATAACACTGTCCTCTCTCCCATTGTACTCACATGCTTCTTTGGTTCTTTACTCTCCTGCGATGGCAACATCCAGTTTGTTTCTAAAAAACTCTCAGTCACTTGAACTCCTTGCTTGCTTGTTTGTTTGTTTGTTTGTCTGAGGGGTGGGAGCACCTACTCCATCATACAAGTACGGTAACTAAAACATGAGCAGCACAATTTTACAATATTTAGTACTAAAATGGCAACTCTAGGGGAGCAGCTGTTGAATGGAATGATTGATTAATGGCAAATTTGCCTACAAATATATATGACAAACATGGAAGCACACACACACGAAAAGGAAGAAGGCTACTGCCCCTGACATCAGGAGAATGTTCTAGGCTTCTCTTGGTTGCATTGTCCAGTCTCAGAGCTAGAATCATTATTAACATGGCTATATCAATCAACTACCATCCTGGATCCCATCATCTTACTCTGAGTCTTACTCAGAGCACATTTTCCCTAGCAAACATAGCATAACATCAGAAGAATATAACTTCTAAAGATGGAGAAAGATTGCTCTAAAGATTTCTTCTGCTTATTTGTGCTACAATGCCTCTTCCTATCTGAATTTGAGACTGTAAAGCTGATTTCTTGCTCCCAAAGTTTGAAGTTCAGGTTTTACTTCAGGTCCCACATTGCATCTGAGAATGCATCATTATGACTTGTGAATTTCAAATTTGTTCTCTCAGTAATATACATGCCTATGAAGGTAATAACCCTAAAGAGAAAAGAAGGCTTCTGGTACCCTCTGGATCGCAGAGAAAGAAATTTCTAAGGGTAATTCTCTCGAGGTGGGAAACCAACCTCCAAGGATAATGGCTGATGGTAGAGGGCTTCATGGCTTTGTTTCATTTTTGATAAGATTTTGGGCTCCATGGTGTTGAGACTGTTTCTCGGAGTTCAGCATAGTAGCTGTGTTGGCTGCAAAGGGCATGAGAAATGGCAACTCTCTGTGTGTAGCTGCTGTGTTGAGTAGGCTCCCTGGGTGCCCTGTTTTGTTGGTGTTCAGTAAGACAGGACATTGTTTTCTAAATATGCTCCCTCTCCCATTATCTTCTCTGTGATTATCATCATTATTACTATTCTCTGCGTCATCCAGCAGAGCAAACCTCCATATATCAACAGTAGCTGAATATAAGCACTTTAGTTACTTTGTCAAAACAAGAGTGTGCAGGGTCACCCAGTCTTTGTGGCTTCATAGGCAGGGGCCCTCCAATTACAGACAAATGCACCCAAATTACCTTTGTGCTCCATTCACAAACCACACAGATGCATTTTTCTCATTATATGCAATTCCATGATGAGGACAAGGCAAAGTGGCACATATACATTATCCCATAGAAGGGAAAAAACATATTCAGAATATCTTAATTCACTAGGAGAAAAATAGGAAATGTATCAAGAGTCTGGGCATTTGGGGAACAGAAATGTTCACTGAAGGCCAAGGTGTTTCTCTGTACCCAAAGGTTCAAATCAGGTGTTTATTGTCTGGAATGTGTCTGAGAAAATTAATGAGGTAACTTGTTACCTACCATGTCTGCAACTTTCCCATTACCAGCTGGATGACAGGCAGTGATCTCAGTCTACCTTGAAGGCATCATTCATTATAAATGACTTGCCTTCAATCATGAGAGGGATACAGTGAAAGGGAAAGCACCGAACGTATTCATTGCCATCGCTAAAAGACAAAAAGAAGAGTGTTAGGCCTCCATGTTTTGTCAAACTTCCCAAATGATATACTTTGCATTCAGATGATTACTTGGTAACACAACACATAATCTTCAGTATTATCTGAAATCACAGTGGTACTTTTCCTTTTCTTGTATCATTTTTTCCTCTTTTAACATAGTAAGAGCTGGAGGCAAACATTCCTATCCAGATAGAAACTCGTGTTACTACAAAGCTGGAGAAGCGTATACATCTTTGTATTGGCTCAGACTAACTTCCATTCCTACAGAGTTCCATTGAAGATGAAAATCAGGAATGGAGAGAAATGTTTCCTTGTGTTTTCTTGGGTCCTGACCCAGCTGTTGGAGATAGCAAAAAGGTAGATTTCTTGCTCTGTGAAAAGCCATACTTGAATATAATGACAGATTTCTCTTACAGGAGGACAAAAATTTCATTTTGTTGATGGATGTCTGGGACTATTCAGAAGTCTCCACGAGGACCAAACTACAGCAAAGAATAAAGCTTGCAATTGTTAGTCTTCTAAGGCATGTTCACATGTATTTATACATGCAAATGAACTTCATTGCATCATGTCAGATTTCTTCCTTATCTTTTGCTGTTTTAGTCCACACTGAAACTTGTGCATCATACGTGGTTGGAGTACATAATTCCTCCCCATGGACACATATGTTAAATCAGCAAAGGCCAGCATTCACTGTCAGGGATATGAAAGGTCATGGACAAAACACTTCCTCTGGAGACAGCTCGTGGCAGACTGTGAAACACTAATCATTTAACTATTCAAACTGAGGAAAAATAAAGATCCTACAGAACTTTACCTAAATTAATCACAGGACTAATTAAGAGTAAAATGAATCTAAGCCCCCCCTGCAGGAGGAGGAAGTGTGTGGTCATGCTTGATAAGCATAAGCAGCATAGAATCTCTTATTTTTATCAAAGCTCCCCAGGCAGAAAAAAACTAAGAGATAGAGATTACCATTTAATCTGCAAGAACTGGGATCTTTATTCAGCGGCACTGACAACTCTTATGCACTTGAACATTCTGTTATACTTAAAACTTTAATATCTCAAATCTCTAAGTATTGAAATTGCTGCTGGCATACCAGGGTAGCACAGCTTACTCTTAAAATAGATCTGCACTTTGTCATAGTGACCTGAATACATGATATCACCGTGGCTAGTAAATGAATAAAATTGTAATTAAGCAGAAGCACTGCCGTGTCTCTTTTTCTGATTCCTTCGTTTGTCCAACAGATTGCACTGTATATTCTGCCATGGTTTGTAGATATGGTAGTGGGCAGCACAGACACAGCTTACATCAGTGAGCTTACAAAAACTTTACCCCATGACAAGAAACAACCATAATCCTGATTGCTTTAACAATAAAAATTGATTATCTTTGCATATTATATAATTTTTGAAGATGGGTTGCAACTCTTTTATATATCTATATTCATTTATATTTCAGGCCTAGGGAATGACTCTTGTCATTCAGACTAGGTCTAACTCTCGAGGCAAAATAGCAGGGGTAGAATCATGTGCAGGTTTTTATCATGTGCAGGGGTTTTTTTTTTTTTAACATTTCTCGTGGATAGAGGCACATATTGCATTGGTTTACAATTTATTGGCCAGGTTAAGTCATATGTGTAAGCTGATTGTCAATATGGTTGGGAGAACAAACCTTGTAATAAAAAGACCAGAAGTGAGAAGCAACTATTTTACAGCTAGCAACAATGTTGTAGCCAATCAGGGTGAGAAGCTGAACGTTGTGATGAAGAGAAATGGGGTTTGCAGCAGGCAAACTTCTACATGCATATCTATTATTATTCTCTGCCTTACTCATTAAGCAAGGCATACATAGTTTTCTGACAAAGAATTCTGTTTTTCTCACATAAGTATACTGAGTAAGTAGAATGTTTGCAAAAACTAAAGCAATTTAAGCCAGGTTTTATACCAAAACACAATATTTAGAAATAAGTCAAAGAGTGACTTTTCTGCCACATGGTCACATTGCGTGTCCAATACAAATGATCAAATCTACTAACTGCTGAAATCACAGTAAGAGAAACTTCTGATTTAATTAAAAGGGTAATCACGAATCAATACAAAATTCTGACCATCAGAAATCCAAGTTAAAAGGGCAAAGTGGTGGTTAAAAGGGCAAAGGGCTCAATTTCTATGAGCCCCCCACCCCCACCCCCCCACCCCTCCTCCCATCTGGATTAAGCCAGCGCTAGCTTGTTTTGGCTTCCAGGTCTTCATCTCAGGCTGTGCCAGGTAAATGAGTATCACACTCTGAAGTCTAACCCTCATCCGAGAACTTTTACCTGTTTATTTAATACGAAATAATTCTAACATCCGATAATTTTCAGTTGCCCGAAGAGACAGATGGTTAACTTGTCTGAAAAATGTGTGGGACTGCACAGTCACTTTCAGACTATCTATCATCAGTAAGTGCATAATATAAATAATTCACTCCTTCAGGAGAGAGAGAACCCGTGAAAATGGTAGAATTTGCTATAGCTTCACTGTCATGTTTAACATGTGATGAGCTCTTAAAACTGAGCAAAGTAAAAGATTCATCTAAGTGAAGGCTACTTTTAAAAATAAGTATAATACAGGGCTTAAACTTTTCTTGAAGCCAAAATTGCATGTAGAATTTAGGCTTACTTTAAGAAAGGCAATTGGGTGATTGTTTTGATAAATTAAGCTTATTAAATGGGTCTAAAGGTAATAGACTCATAAGGTGTCTGGGTTTTCTAAGTGCAGGAACTACAGACCAAAACACAAGGGAAATCAAATGCCTTCTATTCTTCCTCCTGTGAAGGGGGGCCATGGGACAAAGGACTTTCTGAGACCCGAGAACCCTCAGTTTAAAGACTGAGTGATTTAGACAAATCATAGTACATTTTCTAGAAATTTCCCTCCTTGCCTTTCGGATTTAATTAATTTATTCTTGGATAAATTCATACTTGTGTAGAGGACGTTCTGGACACCCTTATCTTCCAGGCTCCCACATCATCCTCCCACCATGCCTTCATCACATGGTCCTGTGTCTGGTTTCTCTTCCTGTTTTTGCTTTACATCCCACTGAGTTTAACCAGGGCCACTTGTTCGGAAAGGAGAGTGAAGGTGTCCACTAATGAGTAACCCACTGATCCTCCTTGTTAGGCTCTAACATGCCGCTTCTGCCAAGAAGTTTCCCCAGCCTTGGAGGGTATGACGTGGCTATCCTGATGAATGAGGACCACTCCACCTTCAATTGTTCTCAGAACCTTGGCCATTTATGAATCTTTGAAGTAACACCATTCACTGCAAAGAGAAGCTGCTTTGGTCAAGACTACAGACAACAGTACATTATGGATATAAAAAAATCAATATTAAGAGGCGGTTAACAACATGCTTGTGTTTCAAAATAAAAGTAGGAGGTTCACCCCTAGTGCCTATGGCCTTCTTAGACATTGCCTTTGACCAGCTCTGAAGTACAAGGTATATAAATTCTTCTTACGAAGCGGCCTGAAATTCCATCAGAAATCTATTGGTCACCCACATAGTGGTCATGACACTATTGCAATAATCAGCACCATTTGGCTGTCAGGTTGCTATCGCAGCTTGGAGTGTCTACATCTGGAGAACACCATATTACCTCAAAACTGCCATGTTATTGTTATCCATTAAAAACGATTAATTTTTTTCACTATCCTCTATGCACTGATGCTAAGAAGGGTTTTTTTTGTTTATTTGTTTGTTTGTTTTGTTAGTGACTTCTCTCAATAATTAAGTACCTATGTTTCCCCTAGGGTACGATCAGTAGCCCCATCCTCTGCCTATGGTGGATAATAAAAAAATGCACTCTGGCAGACAGAATCTTCCTACGGCTTATTTATTTCACTGTATGGATGATAGCTTATAAGCCTCCTCTACTACAGGTAGAAATCTAATTGTTTTAAAAGACTGACAGATCGTCACCCATTCTTCCATTAAATCTCATCAATTACAATTGTCTCTTCCAAACAAGATAATACTAAATTCTTTTCAATAGCTTTTAGGAAATACGAGGAGGCTTTGGCCTCTCTTTGGACTTCCCAGTGCTGTTCTTTTTCACCTTTTACATCTCTTAAAGGAGACGCCAGCTTAAATTCACCTTGCACTCTAACTCCTCTTACATTACAGCAGTTATATTGTAACCAGTAGCTTGAGCTTTAGAGCAAAGACAAGATTCTCATAGCTGCTTACATTTACTCCTCTTTTTATTTTAAAAAAGCATGTTGTTATTTTCAATTTTTAAAATTTCAAAGCCAGGCGGTGGTGGCTCATGCCTTTAATCCCAGCACTCGGGAGGCAGAGGCAGGCGGGTCTCTGTGAGTTTGAGGCCAGCCTGGGCTACCAAGTGAGTTCCAGGAAAGGCTCAAAGCTACACAGAGAAACCCTGTCTCGAAAAACCAAAAAAAAAAAAAAAAATTCAAATACATTGTTTTTAATACTGTTTTTCCCCTTTATTGCAACTATTGGATAATGAACTCCCTTTGTAGCCATTTTAGAATAGTCATTTCTTCCCAATTCACCTAAACTTTTTTTTTACCCAAATTGAACAAAAATGAATCTTATTCAGCAGGGCTAATACCAGAACTTTCCAATCTACTAAGTAAGATCCTTATATTATTTATCCTTCCATGTAACAAGACAATTTCAACTTTCTTTTACAGATCTCAATAGAATGACAGACAGTTCTTGGTTTTGTTTGTTTGTTTATTTTTGTTTATTTGTTTGTGGGGGAGGGAAGGTCCTTTCATTTCCCTCCTATAAAGATTCCATGTAGAATTCCATTACTACTTTTTTTTTTTTTCAAGACAGGGTTTCTTTGGAATTCCATTATTTCTTACTCAAGTCTTATCTCCCATAAGTACACTTCTCATTTCTCATTTACTATTCATTTTTTTCAGATGAAGTTATCAAATCAGGTAAAAGAGTCATTATATGCCACCATGATGTCAACACATGGCATTCTCTTGTAACCCTTGAAACAACAACTACCCAGCAGGCAATACATTTACATTTGCTTGACCATTCTGCTTTAAGACAATTCCCTGATCAGCTCTTCAACTCACTAACTGATTCTCACTGTGTGGCTCAGGTCATCCCAATACTCCTATTTGAAGCCACCCTGACTCATGCTTCAGATTCCTTCTTGTTACTAGTATTTAATTCTATCCAAAGCCCTAAACATAGAGTAACTTATTCTTTTCAGATTCCCATACAAAATTATCCCTCACAGAAAACCATTGCCATGCTGGCCACATAGTTATGTCTCCTTTTCAATAGGCTATTTTTTCTTTCATCAAGAAACTAAAGCTTTACAAAAACAAGTTCAATTATAATAGATGCAAGCTAATCAAACTATTTGGTCTGTTCCTATTGACAATTGTTAAGTCCCATCATCCAAAGAGGGGGTCAACCCCTATAGCATTCACTCTAATGATTTTTGGTCAATGGATGTAACTCACAAAGAACTCTTTAGTTGTTTTAATTTTTTTCATGTTTGTGTTTATACTTTTTCAGCCTTTATCTTTGTTATTGTTCAAATACACAAATCTGTCCCAATGTTTTCTCTTTCTTGGGGCAAAAAAATCTATTTAAAACTTTAATTTATATTTTTTTGTAAACCTAGGAAGTTCATGTACTCATGAAATTCTCAGTAATTCCACATGATAATCCATCATTGGACAATCTCATTAATTACTCAAAAATAAAATATCTAAGCAAAAACATAGGAATAAAGGATTAGCCTCAAGTAACTTATACTTTAAATTTTTGAAAACTTTCCCTCCCACCCCCAACACTTGCAGAAAGACATAAGAATCATGGAGTTTTATCAACTAATGGCTGGGTCTTATTCCCCTAATTACTTCAATCCAAGGCTCCATAGCTATGATTTCTCCTACAGGTCCTCTCTGGATTCCAACATGACAGGTAAAGCCATATCATGAATTGTCATCAGAAAACAACTTAAAGCAGAAGAAGGACCGACCCTCTCCTGAATTTCAACTGTATGTCAATAATTCCACCACTTGGGATAAGTTACTGCAAAAGACAAAATGGCATTCTACCCTAACCAGAACACTGCCAGTGACCACTTTGATCAACATGCTCCTTTAAAAAAACAAAACAAGCAGAGAGGACCATGGGAATAATTTTTCTGGGAAATGTCTCTTGTAGCCTGAGAGCTTCTAAAACTATATATGAGAAAAGAAAATCCTAGAATGTTGTTAATGGCAGTGAAAATCAGTACAGTCAGGATGAAAAATAATATGTAAATTCCTAAAAAGTTAAAAAACTGGAGGTTCTATATGATTTAGTAATTTTATGAATATATATTAAAATGAATAAAATCAGTCTGTAAGAGATTCTTTTAATTAGTACATGTTATATGTCTTTTGGGGGATGGTGTGAACAAGTACCTATTTACCCTGAAGAGATAACTAAAACAGTAATGATTCTACCCACCTAGTTGATTCGATCAGTGAATTTACTGGGATTGCTTATAGAGTATGTGTGAAGAGATACTTGCAGAAGCTTGGACAAGTACACTTTGTTGGGTCATGATTCACAGAAGTCACATCCCTGGGTCTCTGCACAAATTTTAGACAGCTAGTCAGTTCAGGGACTCTCATGTCTCCAGTAGTTATTACTGCTTATATGACCATGAAGAGGAGTCTTGTGAATCTACTAAGTTACAGGAGCTTCCTCAGCCCTGTTCAGTTTTCCTTACATCTGAGTCTTAAGAGACCTCCTTCTCTGCCTCCAAAAGGGAATGTTTCAAGACTAGAAAACAAATACACAACACTCCACCCCTTCTTCTCTCTCTAATATCTTTCTACCATTTCTTCTACAATGTCCCATGAGACTTTGAGGGAGTGATTGTTTTCCCCTATCTATGGCTAAGTGTTAGACCACTGTGTCACAGCAACAGTAAGTTGTTCTTGGGAGACTGGCAAACTGTAAGTCTCTGTAGTATACCTCTCATGGTATGAAAAAGTTCCCTTCCATGACCTATTGAAGCCAATAGCAAACATGACCTATGGTCATAAATACAAATGTTTAGATGGCAATTTGATAAGAACATTATATCCAATCAACAAAACAATAGTAGTGCCTTCCCAACTGGGGCCTGTGACATCCCAAACATGAGCTTCTGCCTTGGCTTATGGTCCTAGACAAAAATTTCCTTCAGTAGAGTACTCCTTAAATCCAATCAGAAAGCAGTTGTTTGATAAGAATAGTCAAACAACTATTGCACAAGTAGACACATCCTGCCTGACATGGCACTGTAGCATGCAGAAGCCTTAGCTGAGCAGGACTGTTGCTGACAAGTCTCTCCTAATAACTCTCACAGGGTCTTCTGATACTATATAATTTAGCCAGGAGAGCAGCTTCTAATTCGTCCTACAACCAAAATGTATGATGTCATCAGCAATAGCTCTAGCATGCAACTAATATCAGTACCTATGACCTTTATTCTGAGTAGAGTTTTGGGGGGCTTTCCTATCTAAGGACACACAGGGAAGTAGGCCACCCCTGACACTGGGATTTCATCTAATAACCTTACAACTTTTTCCCATATATGCTGAATGCTTTTGTTTAAAGTTCTTAATTCCTATCTTTTCTGCTCTTCCAAATGTTTTACAAATCTGTAAGACATTCAGTAAGTAGAAATATGTTGTGACACATTTTTACTGAAGATAAGCAGACTCATTGAAGACCCACTGTTATTCATTCAAAGTCAGTTCCAGTTGGTCTTGGGCAGCTAAGGGGATGCTAAAAATGAAATGTTAATACAGTATGAAACAATTATGACTTCTATTAATTGTTTCATCAAAGATCAATACTGGATACAGCTGTGGAGACAGGAGAAACTTTTTCCTATCAGGCCCTTCATAGTTCATGGAAGTCTTCGATGAGTCATCTGGCCTCCTCATGTTGGGTTGCTGCTGCTGCTTCTTTGGGGACCCTGTGCATTGCCCATGCTTCAGTGGGACTTGCATGCAATGCTTGATCTGGTTTAGGCACAAGGACATGCTCTAGCCTGCTGAGCCTGCCACTGAAACCAAATTCTCATTTCTCAGAGCCTCTGGGATATCATAGTCTTTTCCTTTCCTTTGGACACATCTGGGTGTTGCAGGGGCCCTGAGTTAAATGAATGATCTTAATTGCTTACCTCTAAGTTAAGCTTGATCTTTTTTTTGCAAAGTCCCCTTAGTTATATGAGCAATAAATCTATGGAGATAAAAGATCCCCTGACCTACCTAGCTACCTGAAAGTTGTGCAGAGAGATCCAGAGATTTTTGTTTGTTTGTTTTATCACTCAAGCCTTCTGTTAAATACTGTTCAGGTTTTAAAGCATTGTAAAATGCTCTCTAATACAGCATTTGGTTTTCAGTTAATTTTTTCTTTAGGATCAGGCTCAACAATACATCTTGCCATGTTTGCCTTCAAATTGCTTAGACAAACTCTTTTGTCTTCTTGACCTTCTCTTATCCTCGATAGCTTTCTCACTTTGCAACCCTAGATACATGCATGTCCAAGTCTTTGAGACTTGTCAAATACCCTATTGCCTTGTTAAGATTATGCCCCACCACAGAGTTCAGCAAAGCTAATACAGCCCTGTACTGATTCCAAAGCCTATGCTGAGTCAAACTTCTTTTGTAATTCACCTGTGAACACGGTTCTATCTGTCCCTCAATTCAGCATCAAATGCTGGTTCTCAGGCCCCAGTCGCTTAGTAGTGCCCTTCTTCCTCTATGTCTTCCAGATCCCGACTCACAGGGTACTCAGAAAATACTGCGTATACCTAAATGACTTTTTCAAATCAGTTCATCAGGGTTGATTCCTGTCATATTGGCTCAGGTTATGCACCTTTCTTTCTGTCTTAGTTAGGGTTTCTATTTTTGTGAAGAGAAACCTTGACCATGGCAACTCTTTTGAAGGGAAAAATTAACTGGAGATGGCTTACAGTTTCAGAGGTGTAGTCCATTGTCATCATGGTGGGACATGGTGGTGTGCTGGCAGACATGGTGCTGGAGAAGGATCTGAAAGTTCTAAATCTGGATTTACAGGCTGCAGAAGGAGTCTGTGTCCACACTGGGTATAGCTTGAGAATAGGAGACCACAAAGCCTGCCTCCACAGTGACACACTTTCTCTAACAAGGCCAAATCTCTTAATAGTGCCACTCCCTTTGGGGGCCATTTCCTTTCAAACCACCACACTCTTATACAGGGATAAGTAGTTACTCAGTTTATTTGCTTCCCACAGCACTCAGACTAATCCTAACTGTCTCCATGTTAATTCCCCACAGCCTCATGTGTTAGGCTGTGAGAGAGAGGCTCTCTCACTCCTTTAACTTTTTCTCAATTCAAGCAATCCTGGTGCTGAGAATTTCCTATTGTTGTAGTTTCTTTTATTGGGCTAATATTAAGACCTCTGTCTGTATCTTGAAGCATGTATTTTCCCTTGTTCACTATTAAAGGTCAGACATGAGCACTGTCTTCTATCATTTCTACTGTGTTATCCATTTCACTGCCTGATTCTTCTCATGAGTTTTGACATTTTGGATCCTAGCAGGGGTTCTTTAGCCAAGTCATCTCTCCAGCCCCCCTCAGCTTATCTTTGCTCCTATTGGTCCCTGTTTGGGTATCAATTGTGCTGTATGAAATTAAGCTGTCAAATGCATTTTTATTAGCATATGTTGTATGACCTTTCCTGGAAAGGCATGAACAAGTGTCTATTCATCCCTGACAGGTAACTTGAGTCCATGTAAGGTTTCAGGTACAATGACATCTTGCCAGTGAAGACCCAAGGAATACCCCAAAGTCACACCATGCAATGAACTTCATACAAGGGATTTATTGGGGAGAGACATAGAATGATGGCTGCCTCTGAATGGGAGGAGGAGACAGCAGTGGACTGGGTAGAGGGATGAGCTTTTATGGGATCTTTCAAGCACACCCAATAAGTTAGTGGAAAAGTATGGTGCTTGGCCATTAATTCTGAAACATTGGCCATTAAGCCTGAGTCACTGGGGTGGGGATTTCCAAGTCTAGGAGCTCTGGGTCAAGCCAGGGGCAGGGTGTTTTCCACTGGCCCTTTACACTACAGTCCAACCAAGTCCAGCTGAGTGAACGAATGAGCTTGTTAGTATTGCTTATAAGGAGTTTGGGTGGAGAATTACTTATAGGAACACGAAATTCAAAAACAGACAACTCCAAGAAACTCAAGAAGATACCTCCCTGGAGCTCTCTGCATGGCTTTCAAGTAAAACAACAGATTAGAGAGTCTCTTCTCAGAAGTTGTGATTGCTTATAGCACCCCAGGTGGGGGTCTTGTGAAACTTATAAGGTTTTGGCACCTCCTGAGACTGACTTGTGAATTTTGTTTGTACCCTGAGCCTTGGGATTTTCATTTACTTCCTGAAACTTAACAAGCCCTTTGTCCTCCCTCCAGGAGGGAATGTTTCTGTTGGAGGAAACTGCGAAACAATAACTTGATATACGTTTTATAGTTTTCCGTCATAGTTGGTTTCATTGTGATACTTTCATACGTGTGTGTATGTTATGTATTTTGACAATGTGTAGCTCCATACCCTTGGTGACCCACCTCACACTTGCTGATCCTCTTTTTCCAACCAGTCCCCTTATACTGTCAAATTCCTCTTTCCTCACTTCTTTTCTCTTTCTTTCTTTGTTGTTTGTTTTGGTGTGAGCCATTTTCTTTAATAACATTTGAAGTTTTTGAGAGGCCTAATTTTTGTGTAGGTTTGTGCTGGTAATTAAGTTCCTGACAGTTCAAGAATGCAGTCTCTACCGCACTTCCTGAAAAAAGTGTTCCATAGCATTGTATTCTTTTCTCTGTCTCTTACATTCTTCCTGTCCCATTTTCTGCAGTGCTCCCTCCTCTAAAGAAAAGATGAAATACAAGTTCCATTTAGAGTTCAGTTTTCACCAGCCAATTTTTGTCAGCACTTTGACCAGTCATGAGTCTCTGTAGCAACTGCTGCTCACTACAAAAATAAGTCTTCCCCTTCCATCCCCCCCAGTTGGTAGCACAAAGGTCCTTGGGTTCACAAAGCACTCAGGAACCAAGCATGTCCTCAATGGAGGAGATAAAATACCTGTTTTCCCACACAGAAGGCTGGGAGTGGATTTTGTTAATAACCTGATGGCCTTTTTGTTATCTGTGGTGGCATACTCGTCCACCTTCCACTTTGGGGCAGACTTCACCCAAATCTCCTAGAGTGCTTTTTGCCCGACTCTCCCTCTCCAACTTCAGTTAATAGAACCCATCCTCAGGGAAGGTTCCAGATGTACTTTATAGCCTGCTGACCTCTACACTGTCTTGGTCTGGGACTAGACCAGATTCTTGGCCTCTTTTCCTCTTCCCATTCAGAGGCAGGCATCATTCTATGTCTCTCCCCAATAAACCTTTTGTATGAAGTTCATTGCACGGTGTGACTTTGAGGTATTTCTTGGGTCTTCACTGGCAAGATGTCATTGTGCCTGAAATCTTACATGGACTCAAGTTACCTGTCAGGGAGGAATAGACACTTGTTCATGCCTTTCCAGGAAAAGTCATTGTGCCTGAAACCTTACATGAGAACCCACCCTCATGGTCACATATACGTTGCAAAGGAGTTTCAAAGCAATCACACCTTCAGCTCTGTTTCACACCAGGAACTGGAATGATCGTTGCCTGGAAAGCTAGAATGAGAATGGTTGTTGTCTGGAAATCTTTCCCAAATTGTAATGTGTTTGAAACGTGCTGCCAATGACCTGCCTGGCATTTGATTCCTTCGGGTCTGATCCAGGTTGATGAGGTCAATCTGAATTGAGTTTTCATTTTTATCTCTTCACAGGTTTGTTCCCTGCCTGGACACCTACAGGGTCCCCCTCAGCTCCTAATCAAAGCTGGAAGTAACACTCACCTACGGGCATAAACAGACATATTTGAAAGATTATTGGATATGCATATCAAATCCAGTTAGAAAAATAATAGTAGTAATTTCTCCACTAGGGCCTATCACCACCCTAGCCATGTACTTTTGACCATGTTTGTAATACTCTGAATGAATTTTCTCCTATGGGGTGGGACTCAACTCAAACACACTGTAGTTGGTTAATCCCGTAACAGGCTTGTCACTATTCCACCTGTGGCTACACCTTGAATGGGCAGCTAGTAGTACAGCATGCATGGATCACAGAGCAGAAAGGCAGGGGAAATTATGGGGAGACAAGAAGAGGAAGGAGCGCCTCATTCTAGAATCAGCTTGAAACGTTCTTTACCCAGCTTAGAAACAAGAATTGGAGCACAATTGACATTTTATGGAAAGGTTGCTGACACAGACGTAATATTCATTTCATGTCTTGTGGTAAAATAACAATGAACCAGGGATAAAGACTAAATGTATATGATCTCAAGTGTGGTCCATTTCTTTTCTCAGACATTTTCTAGGAATCTCAAAGAAGACAGTTCTGATTGTACTCTTAGTAATGTTAGTCTACCTTCTACCTTACTGGTGCTCTTATCAACTGTATTATGGTCAGGTACCCTTGAGAAACAAACTGTGATCTCATTAACCTTTATATAAAACCTTTTGAAGACAGTTATTTCAAAACCCACTAAATTGTTATACACACTTATTTTTTTGTTAATAATGCTTTTATTTATTATTTTTAGAAATTTCATACAATGTGCTTTGGTCACACTCATTCCCCTCTCCCAACTCCTCCTAGATCCTTCTCCTATATACCCACCCTACTGTATATTCTCTCTCTCTTCTTCTTCTTCTTCCCTTTCTATTAAAAATAGATTCTTTTCTCATACAATATATCCTGTTCACACTTTCCCCTCCCTTTACTCCTTCCAGTTCCTTCCCACCTCCCCTCTCATCCTGATCCACTCCCTTTCTGTCTCTCATTAGAAAAGAACAGATTTCTAAGAGCTAACTGCCAAATATGACAAAATAAAATATAATAAGATGAAACAATAATTATCATATTTAGGCTGGACCAGGCAACCCGACAGAAGGAAAAGAGCCCCAAGAGCAGGGATGAGAATCAGACACCCACTGGTTCACATACTCAGGAGTTCCCCCCAAAATACTAAGCTGACATCTATACACAGAGGACCTGGTGCAGACCTGTGCCAGCCTTGGGGTTGCTGCTTCAGTCTCTGTGAGCTCCTATGAGCCCTGATCAGTTGATCCAGGGAGCCTTGTTCTGTTGGTATCCTTCATTGCCTATGACTCTTATACTCTTTCTGCCTCCTCTTCTATGGGGTTCCCTGAGCTCTAAGGAGAGGGACTTTATAAAGACATCCCATTTAGAGCTGTGTATTCCAAGGTCTCTCTCTCTCTGCACAATGTCTGGTATATGGGTCTGTGCGTTTGTTCCCATCTGCTTCAGGAGGAAGCTTCTCTGATGATGACCAAATAAAGCACTGATCTCTGAATATAGCAGAATATTAGTAGTGTGTAATTTTACCCTAGGTCTCTAGGCTATCTAGTCTCTGGTTCTTCTTCACCCAAACAGTGTTGGGCATTGGTTCTATCTCGTGGAGTGGGCCTTAAGTCAAATAAGACATTGGTTGGTTACTCCCACAAGACTTGTGCCACCATGGACCTAGCATATTTTGCAGGCCAGACAGATTGTAGACCAAATGATTTCTGGCTGTATTTTATACCAATGGTTCTCAACCTGTGGGTCATGAACCTATTGGAGGTTGAAGAACCTTTTCACAAGGGTTACCTAAGACTATTGGAAAACACAGAGATTTACATTATAATCCACAACAGTAGCAAAATTACTGTTATGTAGTAACAATAGAAATAATTTTATGGTTGGGGATCACCACAACGTGAGGAACTGTATTAAAAGATCATAGCATTAGGAAGGCTGAAAACTACTGTTTTATACTTTTCTCTTTTGGTAGCCTGCAGAGTACCTTTCCAAACCAAGGACACTAGAGCATAGGAGTGAATGTACTAGCTCCACCTCTCCATGTTCAATGAGTCATGTGGGTGTGGTCTTCAGCAACTGGGCCTTTCTGTCAGTTTGTGGAAAACAAACTATTGTCTTGGCAATTCCTGGGTTGTTTGAGAATTTCCATGGGACCCTTTTAACCAATAATTATTTTGGATTTAACCTAGTCCTGGTACTGGAAGCTTTGTTTGGGGACAAGAGATGGCCATTTGGGGCTCTGTCTCACTCATTATTTGGAGACATCATTAAGATCACCAAAATACACTGTTTAAAACAGTTTCCACTACTCTAGGTTTCCATACTACCCCTCAGATGCCACTCAATTCTAGCTGTCTCTCTCTGCATTCCCTTCCTCAACCACATCTATCTTACACCTCTGCCCCTGATTCTCCCATTCCTGCTCTCCTACCCCCAGTCTACCCATAAAATCCACTCTATTTGCCCCTTCCAGGGACCCATGTGTCCTCCCTAGTCCCTTCCTCTATACCCAATTAAGCAAAGGAGAGCAGCCAGAGCATGGGCCAGAGAGATGGCTCAGTGGGTAGGTGTGTTTATATCCAAGTCTGATCACTGAGTTTGATATCCAGAATCTACCTGGTAGAAGGAGATAACTAACTTCTATAAGTTGTCCTATTGAGCTTCACATGTACATACACATTTATACACAAACACACAATAAATAAATATAACTATTTTTTAATTATAAAAAGCTGAGAAGATAGGTCTTTGACCTTTGGTTGATAAAAAGATGTTTTACAGTAACAACAGATGAGATCAACAGGATGCAGATGTCGAAAGGTGTCAATGTTTGTTGAGGAAAATGATATTCAGATTTTATCACTTAGGTTTGATGCAATATCATGAGTTAAGAGGTAGGGCAGTCATGAGACTGGGATTTTGAGGATGAAGGGGAAAAGCATGATGTAGGAAGCTCTAGGAAGCACTTACCCAAAAAGCTGTTCCTAATAGGTGGTGGAGGCATTATACATGTTGAGTAAAGTATTATATGACATTTTAGATGTAAGAACTCACGTTTTCACAATTGCTTCCAGATGGAAAACTAAGAGGGTTCTTTTCTTTTTGTTCAGATAGTAGTTTTAATTAATCACCTTTAGAGAAAGCCTCCTAAATACTCAACTTTCAGAATTACCCTTGTCCATTTACCAGCCATGGCTGCAAGAAGCCATCACAACCTTGGACAGGAAGAAAGCAATCTCTGTTGTCTATCTTTCAATGGTTTTAATTCTCCTATGGTTTAATTCAATGGTACAAGAAAAGCTGGTGAAGGCAAGTTTACTGAATGAACGTTTGGGGTATACACATATCAGAGTTGTCATAATATATAAGCTACTATTGAAGCCACATTTTATATGCATAAATGAGATGCTTAAACATATGTGATTTTGTCTTTTTAAAAATAATATTCAGCCAGGGGCTGAATTATGGCACATGTCTTTAATCTCAGCACTTGGAAGGCAGAGGTAGGCAGATCTCTGAGTTCTAGTCCAGGCTGGTCTACAGAGCGAGTTCCAGGACAGCCAGGACTACACAGAGAAACTTGTCCCAAATAAACAAAAACAAAAAATTGACAACAACAATAATAATGTCCATCTATTATTACCCATATCCATCCTCTTGCATTTGTTTTACATGAGAGTGTTTTCAAAAGCCATTCCATAACTTAAGTATCTGAGTAAAAATGTTCCAAACCTCCCTGTCAGCTTCAGAGTATTGATTATCTTCTGATCTAGTTCTGACTTTGCCTTGAGACTTCAGCCATAAAAGATTTAAAAGATTCTGCCCTTCACGAAAAGCTATCATCTGTAATCCTTGCACTCACCTCTTTCAGAATCCAGATGACTGGATGTCACATTCAGTCACCTTTATAAGCTCTCAAATCAAAGTTTCCAATATCAACACCTTCCCTAACTCATCGCTCTTGCTTCTCAACTCCCAATTTATTGGCCATTCTTTACCGCCCCTTGCCACTTCCTGTCTGCAGGGTTCACACAGCCAGAGCAGCAGGCAGGCTTCTTGTGTCGAACAGCTTTAAAACATCCACAAATTTCATGCAAGAAATGGGAAAACATAAAAGTGGTGCATGTCAAACATCATCGCATGTTGACGGTAAATCACTTCGTTGACATACAGTTTGTCTGACACCACTAGGAGCTGGCAGGGATGTCTGTGTGTGTGAATGCGAGTTTCAAAGTAATTTCTTAAGCCTTCACAAAATATGGTTGTGTTCTTCTCCATTCTTCTTTTTTAACCTTTTACAAATAGCCAAAGTAATGTATGGATGTACGATTTTGCTGTCCTTCCCTCTCAAACACAAGCAATAAAAGTTGATTTACACTAACAAGCTAAAAGCTCTGAGTGCTTCTAGACTGATGCATTCTAGGAGGGAGGGCCATTCTCAGTGCTTGATGGTAGAAAGCATTCTACAATAGACCCCACAAAGATCCAAATCTCTAAGCTGCAATTCATAGTATTGTTCAGCTGTCATCCAAAGGGAGAAACAATCCAGCTTAACGTTGGTCGGGATAGTCAATGTATACTCCTTGTTAGCTTTTGATTCTAGCTAGTCCAGTTACATAGTGCAATGTCCATTCTACTTTGAGTTCCCCTACTTGCTCTGTTCTGTCATTAGCGGTCTCAGTTATAATAGATTCAGAGCATTACTAATAACAAAGGCCAAAACATGTTTCTGGGAGATCTCATGCTGGAGAAATGTACATGCTGCAAACAGCATATGTTGATGATACTAGCTGCAAGTTAGCATTTCTATTAGCTGCAAAGAGAAAAAGCAAGATGAGAAAGAGAACTGGTAAAAGTGAAAACATTCTACAGATAATTGCTTCTCTATCTACTATTGGATATTTTACTAGCAAATATGCTAAATGTGCTTGAAATGATGTCTGTACAGGTGTGTATAGAATTACAGAGGAGACACAAATTCCCAGTTTACAAAGGTAGACCAGTCCTCAAGAAAGAATATGTGAGGGCTTCTTAAAACACAATGGAACAGAGTGCTTTCAGATCTAAGGTAGCATGAAGAAGAGATGAGAGCCACAATGCAGTCACCATGATGGCTCCACTCAAGGGAGTAAACTGTGGTGCAGAAATGAATGAACCACCATCAGGACAGAGTGGTGTGGATGGACAAACAGGTAAGTACGTGTTTCACTTTGGCATTGACCTGTCTCCCTCACACCAGACAAAACTAGAAGAACTCAGGACTGCCTCCATGAAGACCATAAGCTCATGTTCTACACTTGAGAGAGGATGTATAAAGACAGTAGTGTAACAGTTAAAGTTTTAGGGCTTGTTAATAATCACGGATGGGAGAAGGGCTCAAGTACTCTTATCCCTTCCTGGTGAACAATTGAATAGCTTAGATTCTAGAGGAGAGACAGCTACTGTCTTCACTTGTGTATCCATTAGTGAGGCCATCAGGCTCCAATCGACAGTGGGCGCATAGATGGCTCTGGTTAAACTCAGTAGTTCACAAGCCAAACAAAAGGACAATGAAGTGTAAAAGAGACATACAGTGCAGGGGGGGGGTTGGGGTGGCATTGCAGGGTGTAAAGGGTAGGGAAAAAGAGAGTGTAGAGTGAAATAATCATAATGTAATGTGTGTGTGTGTGTGTGTGTGTGTGTGTGTGTGTGTGTG
>CABHPP010085409.1:0-11503 GCA_902168425.1 Peromyscus attwateri | reverse complement strand
TGTGTGTGGTTGTGTTTGTAGCTGTGTATTGTGTGAGTACAATCACACGTGCCTGTGTGTGTGTCCTGTGATCCTGTGCACGACAGTGGGTGTGCCTAGGTGTGTCACCGTTCTGCTCAACCTGGAGAAAGCCAGCTGAGGCTCCTACAAGAGAAGCTAGATGAGCTGCGGGGGGAGGGTGGCCAGCAGCTTTGCCTTCCCAGGGGCATTCCTGCCCAGCGGTCTAAAAAGCTCGCTTCTCGGCTTGTCCAAGGTCTTCGTTTTCCAAACTTTGAAACAGACAGATTTCCTACTACTTCAAAAATGGCTTTGTTAGGAACACAATCACAGTACAGAATCGATTCCAAGCCTACTAGCTTGAAGGTCTATGTCATTTCTTCATCCCTGGTCTGTAACAGTTCCTGGCAGGCAGCAGGTCCAGCCAGTTCATTCAGCAAATGTCTGCATGCCAATCTCTATGTACCCCAGGCTAATCAAGGCCCTTGCGATTCAAGGCAAATCATAACAAAATCTTGGACTTGAGATAGTTTACAGTGTTGGTGGAAGACAACCCCAATCCTATGCAGGCATACATACATACATACATACATACATACATACACACATAACTGAAATTGTATCAGATACGGTTATTGCTGGGTGACAATAGGGTCATTTAGAGCTCTTTCCAGAACAATTTATATGAGTCTAGGCCTTTTCTGGTTATCAGTAGAGAGAAGGTCATAACTTTTCTTCATTTCAAAAAGTAAAAGTGTTCCACAGGCTTTAAAAAACTTACTTTTATTTATTTACTTGGGTTGGGCATGTGCGTGTGTGGAGGCCAGAGGACAGCTGTCCCGAATTGACTGTCACGTCCTACCACGTGGGTCCTGATGGTAGGTCCTACCTCTCCTCACACCGGCTGTCCCTTGCTCTGTTTTTGCCTGGACATTCTACGGCTCCTTCCAGGCTCAGCTCACATCACTCCCCGTCTGTGGGTCAAGTTAATCTTTCCTCCTTGCCGTGTTTTAAGTGGCGGAGGACCGTGTGTGTATAAGGGTTGGCATTGGTTTTTGCTCTCAGCTGAGCTCCTGGAGGGCAGAGACTCTGGTCTCTCGCTGAATCTGACAGTGTCAGGTGCAAAGGCGTGTCCTTCTCGGACACTTAGGACTCACAAGAAGGCTGAGTGGATGGAGGGTGACAGCTCCAGAGCTCTTTCTTAAGTAAGGTTTTATGCCTAGCATTGCCCCAAGGAAGATCTCCTTGGGATGCATGTGGAAGAGAAGCCGAGGGCGGCTCCCGATCCTGTGAAGTCCAAACAGTTTGTTGTGGCAGAAGTCACCTGAGGGGGAAGTTGGCAGAGGAGACCCGCCATGACTGGGCTGTGTGCCCGGGGGTTATACCTCCTCCCTGGGAAGATCTCAGAGTGTCAGGAGAGGAATGTTCCCAGTGCAGTGGGAAAGTGGATGTGGAAGGAAATGATGGAGATGGGCTCAAAAGGCAACAGACAGCAGAAGAGGGGTCATTCATTACATTCTCTTGAAAATGTTTTTAGTATTTTAATTTTGTGGTGTATGTGAGCATGTGCATATGCCTGCATGTGTAGAAATCAGGGGCAAACTTGTGGGACTTGCTTCTCTCCTTTCACCGTGTGGTTTCCAGGGATTGGGGTTAATCAGGCATAGGCCACAAGCACATTTACCCTCTGAGGAACAGTGCTCTCTCACCGGCTCCCTCATTCTTATTTTAGGCATTTTCAGGGAATCCACTGTGTGCTCCATTAGAAGACAAACTGAAGACAAGACACAGAGCCTTATCCCAAAGGACTGTCCAGTCCTCTGGGAGAATCTAGATAAGGAACTGGTGAGAGTTGCCAGGAGAGATCTGCAATTCAGAAAGGAAGTTCTGGAATGTTTCCTGACGATTAGGTTAAGTCTTAGCCGGGTCTTTGTCCTTTAGTTCTGGGAGGTAGAAAAGGAGGGTGTGGGCAGGGGTCCCACAGAGAATGGCAGGGCATGAGTGGGCAGGAGGAGGCTTCCAAGGCTGCAGGTTAGCAGCGGGCGGGAGAAGCAGGCAAGGATGTAGGAACTCTAAGGATTTTAAGCAGGACCGTGGTATGGTCCGGAGAGGACTGGGCTTGGGGGAATGCAAAGGAGGGTGAACCAGCAGCTGAGAGACTTCTGCAGCCTCTCAAGCCAGAGCACACAGGTGGGGCTACAATGAAAAGATGAATAAGTGCGTGAACTCAGAATGAGCAGAGCGGAGCTGATCTGATGGCAGCAGCCGGTACCTGGGGAGTGAGTGTCCTCTTTGCTGGGAGAACCAAGCTGAGACAGCTCAGACAGGTAGGGAAGCCAGGCGTGGGGGTGGGTGTTACCCCAGCACTTCGGAAAGCGGGGGCTGGAGGATGGAGAGTTTAAAGCCAGCCTGGGCTATCTAGCAAGACCTTGTCTCAGAGAGCCAAAAATAAACAAACATGGGAAGGGAGAGAAATACACACCGGAAGAGAGAATAGAACCAGTGTCATGGGTCTGGAGGTTAGGCGGTGCCTCTGTGACTTTGAACAGTTGTCTATTCTGCTGAAGCGATCTCCCGGCTCCCAGCCAGCCCCATGGGGGCTGTTGAGAAAATAAAACAAGATAACCTGTGTTTTAGTTTCTTTGAAAACAATAGGGTCAGCACCTGCAGGGCAGTATTGGTTGGTTTAGGCTGCTGCAGTTAAAAGATAAAAACCAATCTGGGGAGGGCTGGCCAGGGGGCCCTGAGGTCATGATGATGTTGGAAAGAAAACTGGTAGAGTTATTCAGCCTGGATAGAACAAAAGAATAGTGCTACAGCTGAGGATTGACAACCCAGAAGTGGAACGTACTTCCTACAGTCAGACTCCCTGGGTTCAAATCTCGTGTCTGCAAAACATACTGCCTTGCCTAGCCGTCTGTTCCCTCGTTCATGCAGTGGGGATGGTTGTAACAAGCTAGTGCCGTGTGCAGACGGGCATGATCATACCGAGTTAGTGCCGTGTGCAGACGGGCATGATCATACCGAGTTAGTGCCGTGTGCAGACGGGCTGGCCTAATAGTGGCCTAACTGTCGAAAGGATTGGGAGACACGAGCAGGTAAAGAGCACAGACCAGTGCGTGACATGGGAGAAATGCACAGCCTCAGCTTTGCAATCAGGACGGGATCTTACTCCCCATCCTGTAAAACTGAGAGCAGGGAGACCCTGCTGCAAGCTTTAAGAGACACAAAAATGGAGCCACCTCATCCAGTGGCTCAGAACTGGCCAACAGCTTACTTCTTCCTTGTTTCTCCCTGTGAAGATGGAGAGAAGCCTGTTAATTTTTATCGAACCTTAGCCTACTTTCTTCTCTTGGGCTAAGTCTTGTTTCTGTGGGACTTATTGTGGAGCACTATACAACACATTTATCTTCTGCTCGGCTCTTCTCTGAATACCTCTATTTCCCTCCCACAGTAGATTTTGAACCCAGAACAAGAAATAAGAACTTTGTCAAAGGTCAGTCTAAGGATCGGAGAGATGTGAGACTAAAGGCCTACTCTCCACCCATCTCTAAGCTCTCAGCGGCTCTGAACTGTGTGCCAATCCCTGGCCCTGTTGAATACATCCATGTTTAATGCTGACTCGCCCCTTAAGTTTCTTGGGGCAAGTGTCAGGGAGAGAGAGGTGTGGGGTGGTATGGAATGTAGGAGAGTCCTCAGAGTTGGCTGTGTTGACATGGAGATCATCTCCATGGCTGACAGCTGGGATGAGAGTGTGCTCTCTTTGTCCCAGAGCGGTCGCTGCACAGTGCACGCCCTAGACTGCACATGACAGTGTGGTTATTGTCACTGTGAGAGGAAGAACCGTCTGCTGACACGTCATAAGTTCTCAGGTTGGATCCCTTGTGGCTTTTGCTGCCATCAGACCCCTCCCCAGGGAAGCAGCTGACTCATGTGCTGCCTCTCTCCAGTCGGTCTCTAATTTGTGAGGCTGGCAGCCTGGAATGTAGTCATTGCAAATGATACTAATCTCCCAGCTGAATCCCACAGTGGAGCGGCCTCTGTGAATGCCGTAATTGTGTGTAGCTGATAATTATTGCTATATGAAGGCACTTGGTGTATTGGCAGCACTTGCCTAGAAAGATAATCACAGTTATTTGCATTGTGCTTTGCATGGAGCCTCTAGAATATTAACGGAGGACGTTCACTGGGTGCCCATGTACACCAGGTGCTGTGTGAGTAAAACCCCGAATGACACTCTGTGTACTATTACATCCTGTGTGATCAGTGAGGAACCAGGGGGTGGCTGCATTGTGAAAAGTGTTCAAAGGCTGCCTGACACTGAGCAGTGGATATTATTCAAACCCAACTCTCCAGGTTACACTACTTCACCCCACTAGTGAGAGTTAGTGAGGTCATAATTATTATTCCACACTTTGGGGGTGGGGCTTGGGAGTAGGACAGGGTCTCACTACTCAGGTACCCCAGACCATATCGTTCTTCTTTAATTGGTGAGATCTCAGTGTCCACAAAGGTTTCCCTAAATCTCTGGTAAACATCAGAGGCTTAGCTTGAAGTTTGGGGCTTTGTATTCAGTGTGCTTATTAATAAGTACAGTGGCTCAAAGACAAAGTCTGTCTGGCCTAAAGAAGAAGAATTGCCAGTGCAAGTCCTTTGATAGGCTGAGCCCCGATGGAAGATGACAACCTTTCCTCTCTCCGTCTGGTCTACCCATGGGCATGTTGGACATTCTACTCACACGTAAGATGCATCCTCAGTTGTACCCCCAGAATTGTGCACTTTTTAATCTAAACTCTCAGCACTGCAAAGACCTCCACTCAGCCAGTACTGTGTGTGCTAAGGATACTTCTATCCGTGAGGCAAAGGGCTAAATCCACCCATCCTTCTGCATCACAGCCAGTGAGAAACCGTTCTTCTCTGAGGCATCTTGTGAACTGACTCTGGAGAAACTGAGAGCCTGGACTCTGCTGAATTCTCCTGGCACTTGCCAGCTCGATTCTGCAGTGTAGAAGGTCCACTCTCAGCAGAACCTTGAGACTCAACTAGGGGGTTTCAGGGGGATATGATTCTTTGCTTGAGTTTTCAGATCCCAACCCAAACTCTTCCGCTGCCATCTTAGTGAGCACCCCCTCACCCCCCACCCCCATTGAACATACACACCCTAGATCCATCAGTAAGATGAACATGCTCAGCTGGGCGCGGTGATGCACTCAGGAGGCAGGCAGATCTCCAAGTTCGAGGTCGGCCTGGTCCGCAGAGTGAGTTCCAGGATAGCCAGGGCTACACAGAGAAATCCTGTCTCAAAAAACAAACATACAAACAAACAAACAAACAAACAAAACCCTCTGTACTCTCTTAGGAAGGTGGAAGAAACGGCTTGGAGATCTTAGGGGCGGTAGTTACATATTTGTGCTGCTGTGGTGGAGTACTCCAATAAAGCATCTCTAAAAGAGAAAGGGTTTGTTCAGCTTTCCATTCCAGATTGCAGTCGTTCATAACGAGGAAGGCAAGGCAAGAACTTAAAACAGCTAGTCCCGTCATATCTACAGCCAGGAACAGGGAGGAAGGAATGCATGCATGCATGCTTGGCGCTCAGCTAGCTTTCTCTATTCTTATACAGTCCAGGGCTGAAAACCAGGAAATGGATCTGCTCACTTTCGGCCTAGGTGTTCCCATATCAATTAAGGCCACCATAACAGTGCCCTCTACAATCCCCCACCCCAACCCCAGGCATGTCCTCAAGCCAACCTGATCGAGCCAATCCCTCACCAAGATTCGCTTCTCAGATGATTCTTGGTTGTGTCAAGCTGGAAGTTGGTTTTACACGAATGTCGCTGTGGAAGATACCCGAGCACGGAGTGCAGGTGTGATGATTGCATAGACTAGAAGGAACATCAGTATTTGAGTCCCTGGGGAAAAAAACCACCTGAAAACAGCTCTGTATGGGAAGCCTGGGTTTGCAGTTGCATTGCCCACCATGTTTCCCTGCCTTTCCCTGTTTGTTGCTTGGCTAAGAGCAAAGAATTTTAACGTCATATGTGACAGCAGTCATGCTGAACAATGAATTAGATGTTGCAATGTCTCTCTGAAGACAAGGCAGCTGGGTCCCCAATAGCAAACCCCAAACACGGAGGCGTATCCTCCCTCCATAGTCTTCCTGGAAGCAGCCTGGAATTGCTTCTGCGGCCCTAGGAGCAGCAAGGAGGTGTATCGAGCTCTCTTTGCCCACCTAAGCCTTTAGAATGCACCCATATGAGGCTGGCTCAGGGCTGGGATCAGCTGTGGCTGGCCTTGGAGATGCTTTCAGCTTAACTGTGTTCAGCTTCAGGGCCACCAACAGGGCCCACCTCCTGGCTCCAGCCTGCCCCGTAATTAGGTGTTTTGATTGGGTGATTTGTTTAGACTCTGCCAGAGCTGTTGTGCTGGCTGGGGCCTCACAAAGGCAGTGCTGCCTGGCTGCAGCCTAGCTCTGCTGGGAGATGGTGTTCACTATGAAGAGGAAGGCTTGGAGACCACACACATAGGCCTGCTGCAGCAGCTGGTAATGGTGCTCCCAGTCTCTGTGGAATGCCGTTGTTAAGTCACTGACCTCCACCCTGGACCCATCACATCACTGCTGCACCTAATCTTAGACCCATCACCTTCTCCAGTGAGCACAGCCTTTGGAGCAGCGGTTCTCAACCTGTGGGGTTGCGACCCCTTTCGGGGTCCAATGACCCTCTCACAGGGGTCCCCTAAGACCATCGGAAAATGCAGATATTTACATTATGATCTATAACAGTAGCAAAGTTACAGTTGTGAAGCGGCAATGAAAATAATGTTACGGTTGGGGATCACCACAACATGAGGAACGGTATTAAAGGGTCGCAGCATCAGGAAGGTTGAGAACCGCTGCTTTGGAGAAACAGTTATGGAGGGCTTTTAATCCCCTCTATGGTGCTGGGAATAGAACCCAGGACTTCACACACGTTAGACAGGTGCTCTGCCACTGAGCATACCCCCCACCCTGGCCATAGAGGTCTGACCCAGGTTGAGAACTGACTGCCACAATCAAAAATAGTTAGGTATCTTTATTAAAGCCTCCAGTAATTAAAACTCTACGTTCCTTTGTCTCAGCTGGAATTATATCGACTTATAATTAGTTATTACAGTTTAACACACAAATATGTGAAATATTTATCCTAAAACACAGAATCAACTGAAGCAAACGTGTAGTTCACCTGAACAAGCTACGTTTCAAACCCGGTTCTCTTTCTGATGTACCTTACACCACCACCACACAGGTCATTCTTCTGGTCAACCTACAAGACCAGTCAGCCTCTTCCATCCCTAAAGACTCTACTTGGTGAGATGCCGAAGAGCGTGGCCCCAGTGTGTGCTCCATGCCTGATGAGGGCCTTCCTGGTGTATTATTACATGGTGGGGGACATTATATCATAGAGCCAGTGTGTCAACTCAAGTCTCTTCCTCTTCATAGAAATCCAAAGTTACCATCATAGCCCAGCCCCCAGCATCAGCTAATCCTAATTACTTCTCCAAATACAAACATGGGCATTAGATCTCATGCGGACAGACTCCTCCAGGACACATTTAAACCATAGCAGGTACCAATTCTTCTCTTGAGAGATGGTCACCACTGCTAAGGAAATGAGGCACACAAAACAACTAGGGAACAAACCCAGAAGGGAGGGAGGGCATATTCTAAAGTGCAGATATTCTAAAGTGCAGACAAGGTGGCCTAAGAACGCCAGGGTGAGATCTGGAGAGATGGGGCTGGAGAGATGGCTTCTCAGTTAAGAGCACTGGCTGCTCTTCCAGAGGACCTGGGTTCAATCCCCGGCACCCACATGGCAGCTCAACCTTCTGTGGCTCCAGTACCAGGGATCCACCACCATCTGGCCTCCTTGGTCACGGCATGCACATGGCGCATAGACATGCATGCAGGCAAAACACCCACGCACATGAAAATAAAAGAAACAAAATAAAAGAACGCCAGGGGGATTGGGGCTGCAGTGATGGGCTGGGTGAACTCAAGGGAAGAGGTTTGGTTTGGAGGGGTTGCGGGGAGCGGGCTGGATCAAGTTGGAGTATGTGTGTAACAAACAGAATCGAGCTTTCATTCTTCAGTCGAGTCCTGTCTGATCATCTGAAATAGGAGCTTCCTAGTCAAATGAGGCACAGGGTAGATTTCTTTGTTTCATGTGTATGAGTATTGTGCCTGCATGTATATATGTGTGCCATGTGTGTGCCTGACACCTGGGGAGGTCAGAAGAAGACATTGGATCCCTTGGAACTTTCTAGTTGTGATGGTTGGGAGCTGCCACGTGGGTGCTGGGAAGTGAACCCGGGTCCTCTGAAAGAGCAACAAGTGCTCTAAACCGTTGAGCCATCTCTCCAGCCCCCAAACTTCTTAAGAAGCAAAACCTGGCCCCTCATTTTCTCCAAAGAATTGCTCTGTTTGAGTCCTTTCTATGGTCTTTACTACGGAACACAAAACAGTACACTTAGCCCTCTTTGTCCTTGTGTATTATTGAATCAGTCACAGATCAGAAGTATTAAAAAATGTGTGTCGGAACTGAATATGCAAATTTTTTTCTTTAGCGTTTTCTATATAATAAAAGTATAGTAATTATACGTTGAATTTGGTCTCACCGGTATTAGAGGTTATTCAAAGTATTGGGGGAGCCAGGACTACATAGAGAGACCCTGTCTCAAAACAAAAACAAAAAAATAAAAATAAAGCATCGGGGAGGATGTTTATGTGTCCTCGTGCCATTTTCTATAAGAGACCTCTGCATCTATTGTAGTATCAGTTATTGGGTGTGGAGGATGGAGTCCCAGAACCAATCCTCTGAGGATGCCAATGGAATGACATCTTTGGGGGAACCCAATCTGGGTTGCATCTCAGAAAGCAACTGGGAGGGTCAGACCATGTCATGTGGCTTGGAGAGAGACTTTATGGTTCCTTCCACAGTGAAGGAGCAGAGAAGACCTCTGACTGCCACCCATGGAGAAGGGGTCAGAGTTTTAGGCAGCCTGGCCACTTTGCCTAGCATTCAGTATTGTAAGCCTGACTCTTGCTTTGGTATCTGACACCAGTTTCCAGTGAGGATTCTTCATGCCCCTTCCTCCCCTGCAGCCAGACCTCTGTTCTATCTACTCATTTCAGCTCAAGGTTAAGGAAACCACAGTCCCACTTCCTCCCCTTGTAGGTAAAAGAGACTCCCCAGCACAGAAAAACACATAAGCTATTAGAACTGGAGAGGGCCTGCGATCTCCATGAGCCCCTTCTGTTTTCTATAAGCTCCAGAAGGCTGGAGGACACGCCAAAGGTCACATAAGGATATTGCTGGGACTAGACCCTCCCTGCATCTCCAGCATCCCCCTTCTGTCCACCTGTACAGGAGGAGTTCATCAGAAGGATGGAGGAAAGGACACAGGGTGCAGCTAACGCAGATCTGCAAGTCTTAGGTCATTGAGTATGCTGTGCCTTGACCTCACTTGACCTTGAAGATGTGTCTGTGCCCCCCCCCCCACACACACACCCAATTCCCAGCTCTGTGCAATGGGAAAGATACATTATGTGAGCCAATCGCTTCTACATCTATGTAGACATCACAGAAGCCACAGCTCCCAGCGACATTAATGAAAGTTAGTATCTGCTGTCAGCCCCAAGCTGCACACTGCCACAATTAAGACACTTTAGCTGGAGGACGGTAGCCCTTCTTCTGTCCCCTCTCAGAGTCTCCATGTCCCGCCTGATCTAAGGAACAAGACTCCCATAACCCAGAGAGCAATTAGGCTTTGACTTCCCCTGTTGTGGGAAGGACCAGGAAGCTTTTGTAAAGGAAAGTGAAGATCGGGTTTTTGATTGGGGAGGGAAGGGGGCAGTGAAGGAGGGGGTGTGCCGGCGGGGCGGCGGCAAGGAAGAAACACACAAGCACACACCCTCTGCTCTACATGGCACTGAAGAGGTCCCAGCCCCGATCTGGTTATCTCTCCCTCCCACTCCACTGGGGATGCTTTATCAGTGAAAGAGGAAGTAGAGCAGGGGAAGTGACTCATGAGGATCCTCCTCCAAGCCGGGACAGAAGTGTATTTTGTCAACTCAGAGTCAAATACAGGGCCTGTCTCTATACGCCTGGCTCAATTATATTCGGCTGGGGGGGGGGGGGGGAAAAACTAAAAAAGCTCTCCTGAAAATGTCCTGGCTAAAGACAGTTGGTAGAGCCACAGACCATGGGTTAGCCTGCGCCTCCCTTCTGGTTCTCACAGCCTAATCTAATTGTTTCCTGGGACTTGGAGTTCATTGTGGAGTCTTGTATCCAAACACCACAGTGCCCCTGTTGGGTCTATCACAGAGGACACTGGACCCAGACTTTCTGGAGCAGTTGGTGAACTGGTTAAGGTGAAAGATTGGTTAGTTAGGACAGAAGGAACTAGGCCCCATGTAGGCATAAGCAATACCACATGTTGGCCTAGCAGGAATCAAGGCTGACCACATTTGGGGGCGGCATTTGAATGTAGCAATCGAATAAACCAGGGGGAAACTTCTTGAGAGCATCTGACCTTGAAATGCATGCAGAGCCACCTAGAGCTAAGTCAGACGACCCCTTCCTCCTCCAGAAACAGGAGACCATGTCCTGGCAGGTGAGCCGGTGGCTGACTGGAACTTCCACGTGTAAACTGCCTCTCTCTTGCTCTCTAGAGCCCTGTTTTCTTATCTGTCAGTTTTCTTCCCTTTAGCTGGGCAGGGTGGTGCATGCTTGCTGTCCCAGCACTTGAAGCAGGAGAATTGCTAGATTGAGACCAGCCTGGACCACATAGTATGACTCTGTCTTTAAAAGCAAAACAAGAAATATTTTTTTACAGTGGTCAAATGGTTCCCTAATTTTAAATTTTATTTGTATTTATTTTTCCATTAATTACTTAGCATATGTGTACATGCATTGGGTTATGTGCTCACACGTGCGCTCCTGCACAGGTCACATGTACATGTGGAGGTCAGAGGACAATTTCCAGGAAGTGGTTCTCTTTTCCCACCATGTGGGTTGGAGGGATCAAACTCAGGTTGTCAGACTTCAAGGCAAGTGCCTTTACCCACTGAGCCATCCCAGCCCTAATTATTTCTTACTTATTTAACGCCCCACCAAGAGAATTAGTTAGTATTGTGACGTGAGCAGAGGGGCCTAGCACAGTGTAGAGCCATCCTGCCCTCCTAGCCTTCGTCTCTGAGCCTTCTGGGGATCGTGAAAGAGGAAAGGAGGCTTGGGGAGCCTCGGGACACTTCCTGTTCTACCAAGCTCTGAGTGTCTGTGCTGTGGTTCTCTTTTCCCACCCACCAAAGGAGGGAGTTGGGCTGTTTCCCCAACCTCTGCCTCTCACCATTCACCGCCCCTCCATCACTCTCCTCCACCCTCCCACCCCCACCCCCCCCCCCACCCCCACCCCCCCCCCCACCCCGTTATCTCTAGTGCCATGCCCCCCCGCCCACCACACCCCAGCC
>CABHPP010085395.1:0-15387 GCA_902168425.1 Peromyscus attwateri | reverse complement strand
ATATATACATATATGTGTGTGTGTACATATGTATGTACTTATGTAGTAAATGTGTACTCATACAAGTCCATAGTACAGTTACAGAAACTGTGACATTATTTAAAATGAAGTTAGCATTTGAAGAGATGTTTGTAACAGGTCCCCATACCTTAGCACAACTGACTCCATGTTGGAAGTACTATTCAGGCCTTGGACCCCAACATGTAGACAGCAACACCAGCCAGAAGGAGAACAAAGACCTAATCCTTCAAAGTCCATAGTTCTAGGAAAGTCCCTAAATGTTCTAACCTTGCCTTTTGGCTTCTGTAGCTCTGCTTCTGGGTAACTGTTCTTGTTAACTAAAGTGTGTCAACCCAGGATGTGGTTTGTGTGCTTAAAAGCTCATCCTGAGAAAGGCTCAGGATGAAAATTGGATCCCAAACACCCAGTGTAGTGGTCATCTGGCTAATAAGGGCTTTCTATTGGCTTGAACCCATGGTGGATACCTCACAATATATGGGCATTGCAAAGGGTGGAAATGTATGATGTAGAGAGTACTTATATATACATATGTAGTTTCATGTTTCTACTAAATGTGTATGTATGTCCTTCTGTCTGTGTATCTATAAATGTTCAGTGTGTGGCCATATTTTTTCTGTTCCTATTATTTTCCTTACTCTAGGATGTTAAGATGTAGAACCTATGCCATTGGCAGGGAAGGCAAGCTAGTGCTATCATCAGGGAAAAGACTGAGAACGTCCCTCAAAAATGTGAAGATACATCTACCATTGATGCAGGAACCTGACTGCTGGGAACAGCAAGATCCCTTTTACTCTACCTGACCAAATCAGGCTCCAACACTAGGATCTACTGGTCCAGTTAAGGCTTACTGGGAAGGTTGTTCCCTGGCCCCACCCAAAGTCACCCTAATTGCTTGCAGGATCAAAGTCGGTAGCATCAAATGGTCCCATATCTTGGGCTCAAGGAAGTACTTCATGTGCTACAGTAACATTTGTATGGACCGAATGGCTTTAGGAGCTGACAGCCCAAATTGAGGCCATTCTAATTTGCCTTTGCTCTGCAATCTCATGGAATTTGCAAGTAGTGAGATAACACAGAGCGAGGGATCTGGGACTAATTTTTGGCTTTTCTTGGAAACATCTGCATGATTTGGGGCAAGCTATTTAGCCTGGCTGGACTTCAGGTCCCAACATTGCTTCAAAGAGTTGTTATCAAGCCTAAACAAAATGAGTCTAAAACTGCTCAGAACTTTCTGTATTGGTTGTCAAGAACATTTCTTCAAAACCGTACTTTTATAGGAATAAATCCTCTTCAGCTACAGGAAAAAAAAGAGGTCATTTTATTTTTATGTACTCTGCTACCTGGTCAACAACCCTGGCTCTCCACAAATGTTTATTGGATTAGTACAACAATGCATGCATAAAACTGTAAGACTGGACTGTGCAAGCAGGCAACTGCGTAAGCCAGGGGTTTCTGTGCATTCTGGCTTGTGCCACAAGAAAGTCATGGTGCAGTTGTATAGGGCACTTTGTGAAAATGTCTTCCCTTCTGCCCTAATATGTGGGCAGCGTATTTTTTAAAAAAATGTATCTCTAAGTGATTGTGTGGAGTTGCTTCCTGATGACTTGTTGAATGGTAGCTAGGAGTTTCTGCTTCCTGAGAAGAGTTCACTCTCACTAGGAAAACCTGAGAGCACAGGTCAGGGGAAGCAGTGGGTCAGAAGGCAGGGCTTGAAGAGGCGGTCTTTGGTCAAATCAACCAGAGGTACTGACAAGAACCTGCAGAAACAGTGCAGCCGTTTTCTTCTGGAATTAATTGCTTTGTTTATCAAGAACACATACTATGAAGAGTAACACAGCAACATATACACAGATACACATGTATGGACACTATAGACAAACTTGATCTTAGCCAAAAGCCAAGGAACAATAAATACACCCTCCCCCCACCACCACCACCATGCACACACACACAGGTGCAGACATGCACGCAGATAAAGCACACCCTGACTTACACACACAAACATACAAATGCACATATAGACATACATAGGTACACAGATGTGCATGTGTATACATTATTGCACACATAGACATAAACTCATGTGTAGAACAACACATATGTGCACAGAGGCACATAAAACAATTTTCTTAGCAGCTGGATTATGCATTTTGATTATATTCACAAATCAAAGTCACTTTATGCACAAATGCCTGGCCCTCAATATTTGCTTGACATTTATCAGAGATTCTTGAATAAAAGCATAGGATATTGTCATTTCTTTCCTAAACAAGTCCATTTCCTTGCTCTGATTACAGAGTAGGGGGGCACTGGGTAGACCTCATGCCCCTCTTTCAGAAAAACTGGCTAGATTCACCAAGGAATTGCTCAAGTTCACTTCTCTTAGTCCAATTTACAGGCAGAATAGGATTGGAAGGTCACATTTTTCCAAACTTAGAAAAGCTTCCTGAACCACAAGATGAAAGAAACACACACAGCTTCTTGTGACGAAGGCTCTTTGGACATTAAATAGCTTATTAAATAGCACTTTGATGGATTACAGTAAGTGTAAATAAATTAGAAACATATGGACTGGATTTCATTGAAACATGAGTGGATTTGGGTCACAAGAAAAATGATTTTAACACAGCAAACAAACAAGTAAACACAACCTTAGGAATCACTCATATGACTGAGCTTCCAAGAGGTGTCCATGGTCATGTTTAGCTTATATAAAGCTAAATTTTCAGGAAATGGGGGAAAGCAAGTCGTTTTCTTGATTGTAATTCAAAATAGATGCTTGTGAGTGTAGACTTCAAAACTAACCACATTGGTATGTTTTGAAGACACCACATGGTCACCGTCCATTTCATCTGACTCAGCCAAGTTCTCCGGCTGAAAAGATACATCACATTCTCTGGGTCATTACAAGCAGGCACGTCCATCATCTCACAGGTAAAGCTTCACAGATGACTTAATTTGAATTCTTCTTGGAAAAACTTTGCTGCTTACCCAGTTTAGGGCTTCATTTTATAAAATCAAATAGAAAGGGTGAGCATTCCAGGTTGCTTGGAATCGAGGCCTGTTCTTACAGAGTTGAGAATCCTTCAACAGGTCTACCTGTTTCCAAGACAGAATCATGTGGAGCCAGTGTGGAAAGCAGTGATGTGGTGGTTCACAAATAATGGTGGAACTATCCCAAGGCCCACTCTCCTAACCAGTTGGGACTTCTCATAGGAACCAAGTTCTTGTTCTGTCTAAGGAACTTTCTCCACATGGCACTCATTTCAGAAGCATTGTTTGTGTAGTTGAAAACAGGTAGAGAGTGGAGAAAGGCTTTATCGTGGCAGGGATGGGTATTCCTATGAGCTCCCATTATTTCCTCTGGGCTCATTCCTTGCTGTCAAGTGTGATGGTTTCTTCCTATTCCTTGCCTTCTCTAGTCTTCACAAAAACTAATGTAGACAGAGTCACCTCCTTCTTGCTCTCAAGAGCTCCTGGCAGCCTGTAAGAATCGCATGCTCAGTCTGTTGTGACTTGGGACCCTCACAGTACAGGAGCAACTTAGAAAACTCCATGCCAGTGGTCCCCAGCATGAATGACCTACAGCATGCCTGTGGATTCTCATGTATGTGCCATGGGTTGTAAAATGAAAAGAGACCCCAAAGAGACAACTGGAGACATTTTTCCAATAGCTTCAAATTCTTGATCGCATTGCTCCACCACCTCAAAATAAAGCAAAACACCTGCTTGCCATGTCCTTGTCGCCTGTGCAGGCTCCGCCCACGCCCACCTTGCTGAGATGCGTATAAGGGATGGGAACTGTTCCTCCTCCAGCTGACTGTGAACCCGTAGAAGATGGAATGAAGCCTTCACTCGACCTTCAGTTCTAGCCACTTGAGGCCTTACGGAGGAAACAGAGGACACCTGCACAAATCTCAAGTCTCCCATTTACTCCAAGAGCTCACTTGTTCTTGGAGAGATTTTCATAAAAGGCCCCACATCTCCAGGGAAGCTTCATGATGGTTTCTTTGGGAGGCTCTGAGCATCCAGAAGATTTTGTACAGGGGCTGGTGTGAACACGTTCATCTCTCCTAACTCTTCCTCTAGCATCCACTCAGCACCAGCAGAGAGCATGGCCAAAGCTGTCCTGTGCATGATTTATGGCTGTCAACTCAGACATTTCAGAGCTCTTATGGAAAGGTCATGTGGTTTTCTTATGAAGAGAAGAAAATAAAAGCTTTATTTTTTTTTTCATTTGAAAGAAAGGTCATGTTGACAATTTGAGAATATTAAAAGTCTTTTCTCAAAGAATGTTTCCATCCCTTTTGGAAACTTGAAATAATTATTCCCTTATATTTGATGGCACTTTACAGTTTATAAACACCTTCTATTTCTGTCACATGATAATACCATTTAGCTCACAATTCCCTCTAATGGCTTCCTAGTGGGGCTGTGTTCCTTGATTTTTCCTGAGCTCATCAGGCTCAAAGAGCGACATCTGAATAGCCAACCCAGGGGCTTTGAAATCAGCAGAAGCCTAGAAACACAGGGCATCAGTTCCCACAGGAATTGCCCTTGTGAGGCAGAGGCAGCAAAGTTAGTATTTAGCTTTGATGTTGGAGCACTTAGCACTTACATAAAAATTAGCAAGCAAACCTTCTTTGAAGCTCCATTTTTCACATTTGGAAAGTGAAGGGTCTGATGTCTAAATCCCAGGGCTGTCATGAGGAAGAAAAGGGACATGCACTTGTGAAAGTTACCCTGAGAACTGCTTTCAGGTTCTGTGCAGCTCTCTGGTGGTTCCCTTCGGACACTGTGGATGGTCAAGAGGACCAGTGAATGAAGGGTGCCATCACTATGGAGTCACCACAGTGAGCATGAGGCTCAGTGTATAGAGGGTTATGCTGTCATCACCAATGCGTATGCCTTGGAACTGCTGAGCGTTCAGTCTTAAAAAGGGCTCACAATGAAACTCTTAGCCTTCCCCTAGATAAACATCCTGAACCTTGGAAAATGGCACCATGGTTGTCCAAGCTAGAAACAGGAAAAGGACATTGAAAACGTTTCCTTTAACTTCAAGATCTAAGCCATCCTGCCAAATCTAGCTCCAAACTCCGTGCAGTGTAAAATGGCAATCTTCCTGTGCCTGTATGTTTTGAGCTTCTGTCTACTGCTCTGACGGGGTGAGTGAAGACATTAAGTTTTCTAAGTCTTGCTGTTGGTTCACTTTAGGATTCATGAGCAGCAAGGAGAATGGTGCCTGACATATAGATCACAATCCTGCCATGATGCGCTTAAGAAAGGATAGATTGGCCATAATTTGTCCTTCTATAAGTCTTCAAAACATACAGCCACGTTGATCTAACTTATTAAGGCCTTAAATCCCAACAGACTGAGCAACAGAAAGAAAACGGATGCTGTGTTTTCCTTTTCTTGTTGAGCATAGGACTCTAAGCACCTACCCTTGAAGCACACAGGTCCCCTCTGGAGTATCAAGGAGAACGTTCAGCCATCTCCATATATGTCTATGGACACGTTTGGCCAATCAAATAATGATATTTCCTGGGCAGCCAGACGAGTGAGGCTGCTGTGCAAGAAGGAGTGTTCTTCTGGAACCAGCATCCTCTTTCAGTTTTTCTCATGTCATTATGGTGAAGGCTGTGCAATGGTACACCCTTCATGCTATTGGTCCATATCCAATATGAAGTAACAACGTTGTTAGAAATAGTTATCAGAACATAGAACTTTTCAGGAAAGAGGTGTAAAAGTCATCACCAATACACCCTCAGCATCTCCATCTAATAGATTCATGGTGAAGCACAAGTGCTTGAAACCATGTACAGCCCAGGTTCTGCAGAGTTTTACCAGCCACATGGGCACTCATCTGTGCATACAAGAAAGCTTGGGGGATGATCTATACCATTTTATCATATCAATGGCTTTGGGAAGCTATTGCCAAAATTAAGATGCAATACTTCTCTACTACAACACTTCCTCTTTCAAAAGAGAGGTTTCCTCCCACACTCCAATCCTAGCCACCAGGAGCCAGGGTGTTCTACCTTTATCATATCATTTTGGAAATGTTAGAAAAAAAGAAGTATATTAGCCATCTGAGAGTAACTTCTTAACAAGTTCAATGATATCAGGAGTTCTGTCAAAGATGGGGTGTATTTCAACACTGTTCTTTTTTGGTGTTGAGTCTCATTCCTTGCAGGACCCACCTGACCAATTGCAACATCACCAGCATGTGGGTCAGTGACCCAATACACAATGCTACAAAAAGACAATTTCAGCAAAGACACCAATATTGTGAAAAAGTGTCACTGGCATTACATAAAACCAAGCCAGACATGAAGGAAAAGAAGTCAAGACAGATGTTAGGACAAAGACACATGTGGATAACATCTCACTGAATATGGACTTGGCAATAACAACATATTTATTATTATTTAGTCAGTTTGATGGTTATTCGCATTTTATTAAGTTTCATAATGATATCACTTTTCAAGGATTAGTAAAGTATACATCTTTTTATAAAAAAGAAAGCTGTGAATGAGGTCAATATAGAAACACACTGATATGATGTTATCATGGACTTCTTACAAAGGTTTCTCACTTAGAAACTTCTGAATCTGTTATTTATTGCAATATAAGGCTGTGATATATATATATATATAATATATATAGTATTGATATTTTATATGTACACATACAAGTATTATTTATTTGCATATTGGATATGCATATTAATGTATGTGTACAAAGTGTGATTGTATACCTGTATGATCATATATACATGTAAATATGCATATGTGCTTTGTTATAAAATTATATATATATGTCATTTATTTTGTTACACAGTTTTATGCTGTATACATATTAATACATAATTCTATACATTGTGTTGGTCAGCTTTCCATTGGTATACCAAAGTACCTTAAATGGTCCCCTTACAGAGATACAGAAAGATTTACTTTGGCTCATAATTGTAGAGCTTTCCTGGTTACTTGTTCTTGCTGCCCCTAGGCCTGTTGCAGCACAGTAGGTCATGATAAGGGTGCATAGTAGAAGCTGCTCACCTCCCAGGGGCAAGGAAGCAGAGAAAGATGGAGAAATGCCAGGATTCTGACAGCACTTTCAGGAGAACACTCCTGGGACCTGTCTCTTTCTATGTAGGTCCCAACTTCTAAAGGTTGGACCACCTCCTAATAACATCATGGAGACCAAGCCTTCAACATATGAGTAATAGGGGACATACCAGATACTAGCTATCTTGTATACACATAATATAGCATACACAGAGAACATGTAAAAGTTATGTGTAGCATATGTGATCATGGGGAAGAAATCTTTTTAGTATTACCATCTTGGAGAGTAGAAGGGCAGGAGTGAGAGGAAACAGGAACATTCAAGAATTCTCTAACGACCCAGGCAGTGGTGGCACACTCCTTTAATGCCAGCAGTTAGGAGGCAGAGGCAGGTGGATCTCTGTAAGTTTGGGGCCAGCCTGGGCTACAGAGCGAGTTCCAGACTAGCCAGGGGTTCATAGTGGAAACCCTGTCTCAAAACAAACAAACAAACAAAAACAAAAAAACATTTCCCTCATATAATGGACAGCAAAGTCTGCATAGTAAATAAAAAATGTCCCCAAACTTTGTAGCATAAGCAGGCCAAGGTCCCTGATCCTCAGACCCAAATCCTAGGTGTCCCGATTTCCAGCAACTCCAAACCAGGATGACTGAAGAAGTCTAGGTAACACCACAGAGCAATGCAGCCTTTGGCAGAAACACCTTGTTATTGCAGTACCTTCCTTTCTATACTTGGTGACTATTTGCCAACTTCCTGTATGTTAGGCATTGCCCTAATTAGTGCAACTTAAAAAAAAATTAAGTAAGACACATATTCTGCCTATAAACACCTCATCATCTGGGGAGAGGTGCCAATCCATGCATAGTCAGGCACCATGTGGAGGGATTTGTTAATGTGAATGCCCTGATACATGGGAGTGGGAGGAAAGACAGAGGCCTCCAAGCCAGGGAGGCCTGTATAACATTTATTCTTTGGACCTGGCTCAATAACTCTGAGTGCTCAGCTCTATCAACCTTCCCCCTTCGAAGGCTCAGGGAACTTTGCAGATGGATTTGTAAGAGAAGAGCCATGGAATACTAGACTTCAAGACATAACACAGCAGTTGCACACAACAGCTCATAACAGCTACAGTTACTGGCCCAAAACCTGCAGAAGATCAAGCCAGTCAAAATTTTAGCATGGATAGGGAAAGGCCCTGAGGCTCCACCCTATAAGAGAAGCTATTGACAGTTAATGGCTCCTGTGGGAGAAAGAGTAACTCTGTTTTGAGAATGTGACTGCTGGTAGGTTGCCCACACTCCAGTGGATGGCCTTACATGCTTGTGCATATGAGTAGCACTAATTAGACTCAATGGGTTATTAATAACCAAAAGTAAATAAAAGCAGGACACGAAGTTAGGAGGAAGAATGAATCAGGATCTCAAAGGGGAATTAGAGAGAGGTAGTGGTGATGGATATTGTCAATATAAATTGTATAAATATGTGAAACTTTCAAAGAATAAAATATATTATTTAAAAACAGATCCTGATGGTATTGGGTATAGATGGTAAAAGAGAGAGGTGAGCTCAGCCAGAACTGACCGATGTGTCCATGGAGGGATCTCAGCTGTACCCTCTACAGACTACAGTTGTCTAGGTGCTTATGGAGAGAAGCAGCCTTGTATTGATGGACTGAGGCCTGTGTGCATCAAAATTCCATAGAAATGTGTGAACTGCCTGTTGAGGCTGAGGAAACAGGATCATAGAGGATACTTGGAGATTCATACAAAAGGTAGTATATATCCCATCCATTCTGTCAACACTTGGAGCACCTTCAGAACTTCAGGGATCACAGTTAACTCTGACACAGCAGTGAAGGAGACTCAAAGGAGGGAGTGAGAACAAAATAGAATGGCATCAGATACTAATGGCCTTCATACTACCGTGGGCTTTATTTAAACACCATGGCTACAGAAGCCATTTCAAAGAGGCTATATTAGTTTATGGCTTCTGATGTATCTTAGAAAATGTTGTTCACTTGCTCACAACAGAGCCAGGCTTAAAAAATAACAACCCAGGCTGGCCATGCTTCCTTTGAATCAGTACAGCTAAGAGTGAAAATGACCCGAGGATATGATTCGACTCCACAAGCATGTCAGAAATAGACATTCCTCAGATCAGATGTGAAATGTGTTGCTTTGCTTGTCAATACAGCCAAAAGGAACCTTCTACAAACCTTGACTGACTGCTGCAAAAACACATGCTGCTGGGTGAGCACAGAAACCATCCACACTTACAGCAATCAATCATGAGTCTGTTGTTTTTAAAGATTAGAAATATGGAAAATATTAATTCAATAAATGTTTATAGAAAGACAACTGGTGTTGCCTTTTGTGCTAAAGATTCAGAGAATATGACCCAGTTTCTATTTCCAGGAACACAACCCCCTGAGGGATGTAGCCATGCAAACAGGGACACTGGTGGGGTAAGAACTCGTAGAGGACACTGAACGCAATGTTCTGGAGACGCTGGCTGGTGACCAAGACCCAGAGACTGGGAGGGCTACATTGTGCTGACAGGAAAGAGACAGCCACCCCAGAGCAATGGCTGACCTGTGCTGGCTACTGTGCTGTCATGGAGCCAAGGAATGTCAGGGGCTGATGAGGGAGGATGAAGTTAAAAAGGTAGGTCAAGGTCATGAGACAGTGTGGTGGTTTCTATTTTCAGTTAAGTGTTTCTCAACCATGTTCCAATAACCTGGTGTGGTCCATGTGTACAGGCAGGGATGGGTGGGCATGCCTTATTCATGGAACTTACACAGAACCCCATGTCTTCATTACTAATACTCAGAGCAAACAAAAGTGACCCCTAAGAGCCTATGACAAATTTCCACAGAGCCCATCACATGCCATAGTGTCATGCCTGCCAAGGTTTCTCTTCTGCAAAATGGTCACAGTGGTAGAATAGTAGGTCCTCTTGTTTTTGTGGAAATAATGACTTTAATGGTGAAAAATACTGAAAATGTTCATAAATGCTACACTTGTCAGTATCAGTGTGCCATGTTGGTGACTGCATGGCAAGGATGCATCAAACTGCTGCTACTGCTGCTGATGTGGTTCTGTTAGACCCACACCACCACTGATGACTACTGCCATAGCATTGCTGCTGCTGCTGCTGCTGCTGCTGCTGCTGCTGCTGCTACATCAGTTACTGTAGCAACTCTGTTTGCAACACGAAATGTCCCCCACGGGCTTCCACAATGAATGCCTGGTCCCAGTTGGTGGTACTACTTTTGGAAATAGAGGATACTTTATAAATTTGCATCTTGATGAGGGAAATAGGTTTCCAGAGGCATAACTTTAAAGGCTCAATTTTCTTTGAGCCTCCAACTGGCTCCTGAATAAAGACATGGAGATGACTTATTGATTATAAATGCTCAGCCTTAGCTTAGGCTTGTCCCACTAGCTCTTTCAACTTAATTTAACCTGTTTCTATTCATCTAAATTTTGCCTTGGGGCCTTTTACCTTTCTTTCATTCTGTATGTCCTACTTCCCTGCTTCCTCCATGTCTGTCTGGTGTCTCCTTTTCTTTTTTCCTTGAACCTAAATTCCTCCTCCTTCCTATTCTCCCTGCCTGGAAGTTCTGTCTATACCTCCTCCCTTGCTATTGGCCATTCAGCTTTTATTAGACCAGCCAGGTGCCTTAGGCAGGTAAGGTGAAACAGCAGCACATCTTTACATAGTTAAACAAATATTCCACAACAGAAGGTTCTATCTAATTCTTGGTTCCTGCTTCCCATTTACCATGTACTTCATCATATACTCCACTGCCAGCATGTCCTGCCCAAGACCATGGGAACAGGGAATCATGGAACAAGCCCCTGAGAAACATGAACCAAAAGCAATGCTTTCTTTCTTAAGGTGTTTATGTGAGACATTTGTCACAGTGAAAGAAGATCTCATTAGTACAGAATGACAGCCACACTGCTGTTACTGTTGCTACAGCTGAGGGGATGACTACAATGATGATTACGGTACTAATGTTATTGCAAATGATGTGGCTGCTACTACTGTGACTACTGTTATCTCCTACTTCTGCTAAAATAGCCACTGTTCCTGGTGCTATTAGTAGAGGCACCTGCTGCCCTGATACTGCTCTTGCAACCACTGTTGTAGCTGCCCCTCTTCCCTACCCCTCAATTCCACCAGTGCTGCTGCTGCTGCTGCAGCTGCTGCTGTTAACATTCCTATCCCCACGGAGGACACTTTCTACTGATGCTCACATTATCACTGCTGCTATGACTGCTGCTGCCATTGTCGCTATAGCCACCTCTTATTGCTAGATGAATGAGTAGATGGAGCTGTGGTGTGAAGAAGGTCAGGAATATGTGCAGAAGCCTTCTTCGAAGGGATCTGCTCTTGCAAGGTGCAAGCAAGGTACTGTTTGTATTTTAAAGTATTGTAAACAGTACCAACTAAGAGCGCAGAGCATGCTCTCTCCAGGAAGGTGGCCACCTTTAGGTTTCTCTCTCCTCATTTCTTGGTCTTCACTGCTGGCTTTAAAGACCCTTGTTCATTCAAGTGAAGAGAAGTATGCTGCTGAGAGGTATACCATGTGTGTCCTCTGCAGGTTGTACAGATGTTCTTGAGAGTTAAGCAACACTCTGCTATGATATGAAAGCCCTTCTCTCTCTGGAGAATCTGTTGTTCTTGTGTAGTATTATGTTCATCCACTTCAGGTGGGGACTGTCTAAATAATGTGTGGAGTGAAAACCAGGTAAATACCAAAGTCCTTCTCTAATGCTTAAGTGGGCACTTTATTTGGAACACTGGAAGAATGATTGTTCTGTGGTTATTCTATGTATGAGTATCTAATAAAGGTAAAATACTGACATTAAGTTGTAATTTTCAAAACTCTACCTAGATCTAAATAACATAAATGCAACTGTTTTCTTTAATGTCCACAAGGCTGCCTACACCCTCAGAGGCACTTTACTAGCCAGGAAAGGATGAATTTTGCTACAGAAACAAACAGATCCTAATCTGGGGGAATTGGAACAATGAAGTTCAGTTTTGTTTTCCTGTAGACTGCATATCTACTTCAAGTTGGTTTAGCATTTCTGATCCATGTTCTGAATATTCTGAAATGTTAACAGCAAAGTCTTCACTGTTTGGCTTATAGCTGGCTGCCATAGCCGAGGAAAAAATAACTGAGCAATTTTACACACACACACACACACACACACACACACACACACCAACATTTAAATATTACCACCCAACCTGATACATATCATTTCCTATAAAAGTGTATTCATCAAAGGAATACACAGGGCTGTAGGTGTATTAACCTTCAAGGAGGGAGGAGATGGGAGATAGCAACCCAGTTACGCACCTGCAAAGGACATATCAGCATCTACATCTATAGTTCACAAAAGCCATGTTCATTCTCCCTCTGAGTTAAATAGTCTCAAATCCTGCCCCAAAAGAAGAGTGTTCAAAGCACAAGATTGCTGGGGGAAAATTGAAGATGGTAAGAGAGACAAAAACACCTACTTTCTTACCATGCATTTCCACATCACCGTGAAGCAGTACTGGAGGAAGCTTGATGTACACCCGGTGTGAAAGAGAAGAAAGGAAACAACAGATACTCTGGAGTGGAGCAGTCTGTATTTCCCTTGGGTATATGCTTTGATATACCCGTTACCTGACAGCCAAGGGATGTTCCTTACAAATCCTCTGTGGTGGTTTGAATAAGACTGGCCTGCCATGGTTCATATATTTGAATGCTTGGTCCCCAGTTGGTGGAACTGTTTAGGAAGGATTGGGAGATATGACCTTGTTGAAGGAGGTCACTGGGGACTGGTTTTGAGACTTCAAAAGCCCATGCTATCCCCAGTTAGCTCTCTCTGCTTCATAGTGCTCCAGCACCAATTCTGCCTGCCTGCCTGCCTGCATGCTGCCATGCTCCCCACCATGACAGACTCCCACTCTCTGACACTAAGCTCCAAATAAACACTTTGTTTTATAAGTTGCCTTGGCCATGGTGTCTCTTCACAGCAGCAGAAAAATCACTGAACTATCTTCTGGTTCTTATTCCTGTCAGAGCCTTTTTCTTCACTGTCTTCCTTGCTATTGGCTCTTCTGTGTGGGGGAATTTCCTTTTACTTACATCACCTATATTTAATGTTGCCTTCAGGGAACGTTCTGGACCCCAGAAATCTGAGAGCATTCCCTTCTCTACTTTGCCTCCTCATATATAGTAGTGTTATATATCATTTTATGCCTGTTTAGACAAGATTCCCTTAAGTGTTGTGGTTCTGACAATAGATTAGTCCCAAATAATTCACATGACCCTTATCTTTGTGGTTGATAATTCTAAAGCTATACCCACTCATTTTTTGTGACATAGACTTCAAAGTCACCAAATGCCTTTGCTATTTTTTCCTCGTCTCTATGGCAATTTAAAGTGACATTATTAGACTTCAGAGAAAGACTGCATTTAGAGACTTTTTCTTGAACAATTGTACAAAATCAAAATAGTGAATTATTGGATGCCACATTTTATATTACATTTTCCTTCTGGCCATCCATTCAGAGTTTTTCCACACTGGGTACAGTAGGCATAGTATTCATTTGATTCTTGCTACAATACTAAGACTTAAATGTATTTGGAAAGCATTTCTCCATATTATTGGTGACGTTGGGGTGAGATATTTCCCTCTTTATCTCTTGTAAGTCTCCGAAATATATGGCCTTTCTGTTTCCTTTAGACAACTTGTTTCTCAACTCTTATCTCCTTTTTGACAATGCCTCATGAGCACACCCTCTGGTTCCCAGGCCCTTAAACTACATCTCACAAATCACCAGAGATGGAATGGTCACCAAATATGTCAGTACAAAACAATGGAACACTGAACCTCATCCTTGTCCAACCATTTGATTTCCACACAACAGACTGTATATTTTCTATTTGTATTATGTCAAACTTTGGATACTATTATAAATTTTATATGTAAAATGTATATGCTAAGGCCTTAACATTCACTCCCTTAGAATGGATTAGGGATTGCACTCTATTTTGGAAATAGAATCATTGTTTTTGTAATGGGGTAATACAGCTGAGGCCATACTGACAGCTAATCCAATATGGATGATGGAAGGCCTGTCTAGTTCATGGCAGCCAGGTTGCAAAGAATGAGATAGGAAGGTGCCTGGGGCTTGGGCCCCAATATCTTTCTCAAGGACATGCCTCAAATGATATAGCTTCCTTCAAATTTCCTCTTCCTCCCAAAGATTTCACCTTCCAATAGTACCCTAGGCGGTGACATAAGCCTTCAGAGAAATTCAGAATCCACACTGTACCAGGGCTTTTCTGAATCTTATCTTGTGTACGTGCTTGCTTGCATAGTGGAAAAGTCCATAGTGTTGCATCAATATCTACAGGGTCACAGGGACATACAGGGACAGATCATCAGCAAACAAACAGTGTTGAGCAGCTTCCAGCAGTTGGAACAAGGTCAGCTGACATCTGGAAATCTAAATGGGGGGGGGGGTCTTTCCTGGAGCGCACAGATAGTGAGATCCCAGAGGGGGACATTTGAAATTTACCCACCACGTGGTATTGAAGTGTTATCAAAGAGTAAATGCTGTGATGAGGGGTCCCTTCAATGCTTCCTGGAGTGTGTCTGTGCGTCTGTCACCTACATTGTCATTGTTGACTCCTTATCCTGTTTATCTTATCCCTTCTGTTCTGTGAGGCGAACACAATAGCTGAAGGTCCTGTTGTGAGCATGTTGAAGTAGAGAAATCTGGCCTTTCAAAATGACGTGTGCTTCTCTTATTTATCACGTGAATCCCAGTGTTTGAAAAAAAATCAAGGAGAAAAAAAGAACTACTTAGGTCTGAGGGGGCTTTGATAAAGAGGTGAAAACTATACCTGGTATCTTTGGGGTAAATGGAATTGATTTTTCATTCCAAAATTAAGCCAGTGTTGCAATAGTTGAGGAGACAAAAGAACCACCCCTCTAACGTGGCTTAATGGGTGTCAGATTTGCAGGTCTTCTGGCTGCTACCGTCATTCTTGAACTTGGAGGACTTCACAGGGTGTGGTCACCCGGGTCTCACACACATGCTCTGCTGCTCACTCTACTTTTTCCACACTCTGTAGCAATCGGCCACACCAGATGTGCAGCTTCCTGCATTGTGTCCACTGTGGCAATTCTGCTGGCGTCAGACTGTTTGGGTCTCATAGGCCCGACTGCATTATGCAATCAGCTGTTTCTGTCTCTAGCTGTTCTGGCGATCACAGAAACT
>CABHPP010085388.1:0-10751 GCA_902168425.1 Peromyscus attwateri | reverse complement strand
CTCTCTCTCTCTCTCTCTCTCTCTCTCTCCCTCTCTCCCTCTTTCCCCCTCTCCCGCCCTCCCCAGATAGGACAAGCTTAGACTAAGCCTAGAACATATTATCATACCAAAAAAGTATGGGTCAATCCAAGCAATACAACATCATGTATGAAGACAGAGAGAATAATTTTGAGAGGATTTGTTGATGTGAGGGTTAAAAATAACATGAATAGACAATTTGACATTGAAATAGATGAATCTGTAATACTATTTTAAAATGGCCATTTCTGAGATGGTTGAGGAACTGCTTAATTACTTGAAATGCAGTAAGTGGATAACCCTAAAAGTAACTATGACTTCTTCAATATGTGATCTGTCTAAGAGTTACCACATTACTTGCTACAGGAAATTTCTTTTAAATTCAATTATTACAGACAGTAAGTCAAGAAGACCACACTGGTATGGATTCAGGTACTATCTTTTATACGGAAGAGGAACTTACAGCTCTGTGTAGCCTGGACTTGCTTAATTTTATGTAACACTTTTTATCCAAGATACTCTATGTTGAATAAAAAAATTTCAGTGTTTTGTTCCTTTCTCTACTCATCTTTCTACTTGAGAAAGAAGTCTTAGATTGTATGCATGGCCAAAATGAAAATTTCAGGAATCCCCAGAATATGGCACCCTAAATTGTAATTTCAAGTTTCCACAGTCTGTTTTAAGTTTGCTCATACGTTTTTATCTCTACTGGCACTTCTGTATTTCACACATATTTTTACTATCTTTGAGCCATTCCAAATGATGTCCAACTGTCCTCTATTCTACATGATATCAATAAGTTCATCCCCGGGGCAGTGATAAACCTCACTTCATATTGCAAATATTTCCCAAAGCCTTGGATGCCTGTGTTGAACATTTATACCAGCTTCATGTATGTCTTCCTCTCCCCCTTCATATCCCGCCATCTCATTCTTCACTGTACTCTGTATTAGTGACTGTTCCCATTGCTCTGACAAGATATTTAAATGAAAAGCAACTTAAGGATAGAATGTATTCCTTTGGTTCATAGTTGGAGTGACAGGCAGTCACAGAAGAAAGGTATAGTGACAGAATCATGATCCAGCTGTTTATCCACATTTAAGAAACAGAGAGATGAGTGCTGGTGCTCAGCTTGTTTTATCCTTTTCAGTTGGTCCAGGACCCTAAAACATTTAAATTCAGTCTTCCCACTCAGTTAGCTCAAGTGAGTAGCTCCTTCACAGAGATTTTTCCCCCAGGTGCTTAAACATTCTGACAAATAGACTATCAATATTGATATCAATCAACCAATCACATACTTTATGAACTCAGGAGAATCGATTGTGACTTGAGTTTCAGGTATCACGTCACTGTTCCCATGAGCTATCCCATTGCCCTAGACTACTATTACATCTCAGTGTATGATGTAGAAGATTTTAATACATGGAAAAATATAAAACTATACTTTATACTTATGTATATATGCTCATCTGAGCTGTTGCCTACGACTGTAAAAATACCCTGTTTGTAATAGGAAAACATTTATCAATGGCCCTTCTCAGAGTCGGGCTTTCACACATATTTCTATGATATAATTTCACAGATACAATTAGCAATATGATATACAAGGCAGGATGGTTGATTTACAATGCCCTTCTATTACATTAATAATTTCATGTCATTTAAATAAGAGCAATTAAGTGCAAATTTCACTAAGACCACTGCAAACATTATGAGGGGATCAATCATTGTACAGAGTGTTTATTCACCTAATGTTTTCCCTTGTCTTCACTCAGTGTTCACATATGCTCCTTCCTGCTCTGTATGTTCTTATTGTATATTCCCCCTCCAGTTGAACACCTTTCATTCTTGACTGTAATTTAGCAAGCTGCACTTGTTTACCCTCCCTTGACATGAGAAGAAAGCATTAACTCTTATTTTATCCCTCAACCCCAATAAAATTCATGTTTACTTTGAAGAAACCCCACTTTTAAACTGTGATGATGTTGATTTTGTATTTCAAGATAACATGTTTCATAAAGATGTGTTTGCTTTGAATGGTTATTCAATAACCCCATTTTGCATGATTCTTTTTTTCAAAAGGCAAAGTTACTGATGAATTGGTGTATCATTTAACATTCTTTGGTTCAGTAATGCTGAAGAAACATCTTATAAATTCTGGAAAGGGTATTTTCTAGTTCCTTCCTTTTCATAAGGATATACAGTAACTTATTGCTGGGCTATTTTATCTGTTTCCTTGAAGACTGATTTATAAGCTTCTCATGTGACTTTGACTTCAAATGCTTATTCCTCTCCTATTTGTTGCTAATGCATGAATGCCAGTTGCTGCTAATATCACAAAATAATGACCTTATATATTTTCATGAATAGAACAGACCATTATATGTATATCTTTATTATTTGATAGGACTTGGTTATTTTAATCATGTCTAATGATACAAAGTGGTATTAGTAATAATTGACTTAATAATTTAATATTAAAGGAATGTATATAAGGATGACACTTATGGATATTTGGTAAATAAAATTACCCATCCTCGTTTGATAACCTCAGCTCATGTCAACTTATATTTTTACTCATCTGTACGTTTTAGAGACCAAAGTTTCTCAGCTCTGATCTTTCCAGTCTGTGGCCAATGAGCGGTCAACATTAGGGTACCACAGATAAGGCCTGCAAAAGGTTCCTTCTATCATATCAAGGTTAGTGTGTGTGATGGTAGCAAAGCTATGAGGGTCATGATGTGTCCGTCTATCTTTCCCTTTATCTCTTGTATTTGTAGTCAACTTGCCTGCTGAAGTTACTCTTCTAATTTCAGGTTTCAGTCCATACACTCCTTTAAACTTGGTGCCCTTGCATGGCCCAACTCAGCAGACACTCAGATCTCTTTCATACATCCTTTCTCTGAATTGAAATGGCTGTGATTTTTTTTTCATAACTTCACTTATTAGCCATCACAGTGCTTGAAATATAACACGTCAACAATGGAAGAATTCTCTCTACAGAGACCTGGGAATGTGCCCCGCCCCCGCTTCCACCCAACTCTCCATGGAGGAAGATACAGGCACCTCATTTCCTTTTATTCTGTATATGTGGGAATAGTTTCAGGATGCCTCGTTAGTTGACTAATCTTCCTTTTTGGAAAGTTTTGTTACTATTTTGTCAGTTGTCTTTTGCCATGTTCATGAGGATAAGATGTCTTTTAATGTTCATGATGACCTCTTAGCATTTTGTCAGCTAGTTGGTTGGGTGAACTTTGGTATGGTGATGATCCATGCCTATCAATTTGGTGATGTAGGGGAATATGTCTGACTCTGACACATAACAATCTAATGTGGATGTTTTTAGTCAGCAAGTGTATAAATGCAGTGCTCTGATCCTCTAGTCACACTGAAACTTTTCTGCTCTTCTATCTCTAGGCACAGAAGGGAGATTTTTTTTATGGTCCAAGCCCAAAAGTTGCACATATTCATACTATGTGGGCAAAAATTGTATTTAAAGTGATGGTCAGAAAAAAATGTATGCCTCAGAAATGTTTATAATGTACAGTATTCAAGTTTCTGTAGTTAGAAAGTGTGTGATAGGAAAATTACAAGAAGAGTGTGACATTTCAAGTTAAGTTCAAAACTTAACATGGCAATAATACCATCTGTATGGACAACAGTGACGAGAACTGCAAATCATTAAAAATGTTGACATAGTTCAGAGGACTTGTTTTTTGTTTTTTTTTTAATCATAGGAGAACACCAGGTAAATAACAGGATATATTAGGAGCACTGAAGGAAACGACCTAGAGAAAGTCTATTTAGATGGGTTTATAAGGAACTCTGACACTGTCAGGGATGGAAGTAACCTCACTTGATTGCTTGACTCCTGGTCCCCATAGGGGTGATTATATGTGGCATTATCAATATGACACTTTCAGGGGTTATATTGGAGAAATAAACATTTTCCGTGATTACTCACATGTGCAAATATCAGCCTCCTGAACTCTCTTTCTTCATCTCCCATTCTAATTCAAAATAAATCACCTGTTCTCTCCTGGGTCAAACTCTCATGTTTTGGAGATAAGTCATGATATTAAATTCCTAAAAATACCAAATGGATATGCAAATGCATTGGTATGACCTCTAGAGAAGTGAACAATACCTTTCTGAATTACATACATACTCAGGCTATGTTTCTTCCCTTTTGCATCCTCTAGGTCCATCTTGGGCAGCCATAGTGCTTTGAAAAAAAATGTGCCTTAAATTCTTTCTACGCTTTTGATTCACACTATGGATTGGTTCAAATAACCCCTTTGTGATATACTGGGGGTGAACTTTGTGCAAGCTTTGGCTTTATATCCTCTGTGGAAAATGTTTACACATTGTCCATTTACTACATTATGGAATGAAGCCTCCATAAACTCATTCCTGTTTCCCCCAGCTACATACACAAGCACACTGGAAATCTTCTAAACATAGAACTAAATATTTTCATGTAAGATTCTTCTCTATCCCCTGATTTGTTTATTTAACTTATAGTCTTTAGTTTTCCTAGAAGATCCACTCTTCCTTAATCCTGAAAAGTTATTCTTCTCACAAAGTCCCAATTAAAGATTCTCATTTATGGAAACCATGCCTTGCATACTGTAGTAAACTTACAGGACCTTCTTTAACTTTTACACAGTATCTCAAATGTGATAATTTGAACACTCTGAATGAGCATTGGAGCCTTTCTAAGCATGATCTCATGTTTAGACACACAGCGTTATTTTTAAATATTTCCAATACTTGATCAATATCTAGCAGAGAGAATGTAAGTTCTTAAGCTCTTATGGTACATCTTACTGGATGCCTGAAGAACTGATTCAGTGAGACTAGAACATCATTGCTGACAATCATGTGGGACCGAAATCTAAATGACAGCCACTGCAATTCTGACACACCCCTGTTCTTATTGAGGTCATTCCTAATGAAAGGACACAATAAAGATTAGGAAAACATCAATAGGTTAAATAATTCTTAAAAGTTTAGATTATTGGAACTTGTTTCTTTTGAGCAATTTTCAATGCAGGATTGTCAATATTGCATTTTATCAAGGCAATGCACATGTGCCTCACAGAAGTGCTGGTGTGGATGACTATCCCAGAATACAAAAAGTTCGTCAGGCAAATTTGGAACATTGACTCCCTCTTTAGTATGTTACCCAACACCCCAGCTTTCCACCTCCCTGACCCCCTCTATCACCTTCATCTTGGTATTGATGACTTAAAATATTTCCCACTTTGTTGGTGGAAGTTTTTTTTTGTTTGTTTCATTTCTAGTGTTTCAATTGATATTTTTGCAAATGGGAGACACAGCAACCAAATCACTGCTTACTTGTCAGCAACTTTAAGATGACATTGTAAGAAAGACACGTTTCAGGCTCAGAGAGGTTGAAACATCCTTTAAAAAGACATACATACTTATTTTCCTAGACGGGTCCAGGAAGCAGTAGTGTTTAGAAAAGAACTTTGTGACTTGGGTAAGATGGAATTCAGAAGATTGTGATACATTATTATTTAGACACAGATAACTTGAATTTCTGGAAACGGACTTAGTTCATACATGACAGTTAAAGAATATACATATTTTAAGAAAATAATCTCTTATTTGGTGTGTGTGTGTGTGTGTGTGTGTGTGTGTGCATGCATGCATGTGTGCATGCATCAATGCATCCATGTGAAGGTAGGAGGGCAAACTGAATAAGTTGGCTCATACTCTTTTTCCACCCAGGGAGTCCTTGGGATTGAACTCAAGTCTTTAAGCTCAGCTGTAACTTCCTTTACCAAGTCCTTTTGCTACCCAGTATTCTCATTTTTAGGTAGGATGTACACATATTAAATATTGACTATGGAAGATATGAATTCTTAATGTGTTTTTTGGCAAAATAAATGTTTCATGATTAAGAATACTGTGCAAATCATATATTTGCTTACAAAGTATGTTTAATATTTAATAATACGAGAGAACATAATTCTTCAAAGTGGAAACAAATACCAGATTAAAATGTAAGACATTTAAAATAAACTATAAAAATTTTTTATACTAAAAAGTAACAATTGCAGGTATTCTTTAGAATCAAGAAATAAAATTGAAAATGAAAAAAATGTCCTCAATTACTTGTATGAAAATAAAAACTACTACCACTGGTTCTGCAATACAAACCAATTATAGTCTCAAGAGTGATCATTCATTGAAAGCTTAATTATTCCAGAACCCTTTCTAAGGGTATGTATGTTTAGCTGGTACTATATGTCCCCTCCCCCCAAAAAAACCATATGACAAATGAGTTCATTTTCTGATGGTAAATATGGAGAGATGTGGTAAAGTCAGTTTAACATCACTGGAACAAGAATTCTTCAGTATCCAAATTAATGCTGAGAAAGCCAGGGGTGAAATCAGGACTACAGGATAATGGGCAGAGCCAATGGGCTTAAGGACAGCATGCCTATCAGATTAATGGGATCTCAGATTCAATGAAATTGTTAGAGTCATGACTCACCACTTCTCTGTGATGTAATTTGGGACAATTTTCTAAGTCTGCCAGAGTCCTTGCTGAGTCAAAACTAGAGTACAGAACCTCAGAAAATGGCAGAGTCCTTCTCTCAAAGAAGCATTATTATAGGTAATTTCTCATCCACAGCAGTCCCTGGTATGCTTAGTATCTGGTAAAGAATTTAGAGATCACTGGTGGGATGGAAAAATGCTGAGAGTGGATGCTCCAAGACTGGAGGGAAGAATAGTTTCATTTTTATCTATATCACCTCTCACCAACGTTGCTCGGCTAGGTAGCCCAGAAGGCTCCTTCTGTGTTGGTTTCTCCTATGTGAAAAGAAGAGTGTGGTGAAAAGCACATGCTCCCTTGGCCACGTGGGACAGTCCCCCAAAGTCCTACCTTTCTCCACTCTACCAACCAAAGGTAATCAGGAAGGACTGCAAGAAGTGAGGGAATATTGTGGACTAAGAGGAGGAACAGAGAACTTAAAACACAACAGTGTACACCACAGGCTTAGATCGGTATGCTTACCCGTGATGTTTGGGATACAGCACTTCTGGTTCTGTCCTTTGGTGTAAACATAGTCCAGATTCAAGGTACTCATACTACCTGGATTATCCAAAGATCTTTGAATTCTAAAAATTGATGTCTCCTGCTATCATATTGTTGTCTGTGTTTCCTATCAAGTTAGGAAATATTTGCTTAATATCTAACTTTTAAGTGTTCTCCTGTGGATGCAAACGTGCTTACAACAAGTACAAGTCCTTAAAAATATTTTATTTTAGTTTAATTGCGTGTGTTTGTAGAGGAGTATATACATGGGGTGCAGGTACCTGCAGAGGCCAGAAGATAGTGTCAGATTCCCTGGAGTTAGAGGTGCTTGTGAGTCACCCAGCATGAATACTGAGGACTAAACTCAAACCGTCTGTAATAGCACTTCACGCTCTTAATAGCTTAGCCATCACTCCAGCCATTAATACACACTCCTGACTGACACTTCTCTTAACACATAACATTGTCTCTTGCCGGTTATGATATCTACTTTGTCAAAGTATAGCTTGGATTCTATTTGTTTTTCTGTTTGTATGAAATATTTTCCTATCACTTAATTTTCAGTCTTTAGCCATGAATTTAACCTAGGATTACTCTTACTGGCAAAATATACTTGGATAGTGTATGTCTATTTATGATATTCCTGTCTTTAAATTTTAGTTTAATCGATATTATTTAAAGTAATTACATAAGAATTAAATATGCAAAATGTATAAAGTTTGTAGATTTTTTTATATTTCTTTCTAACTTAACATATTCTGTTCTCATATGATAATTTTCTATATCACCATATTTTTCATATTCTTTCATTTTATTTGGGGCATCTATTACAGTTCTATTTTTCATTTATATGGGTATATAAAGATGATATGATCCATCTTATACAGATAACATTGTTTTTAAATTAACATTTTAGACCAGTTGTGAGTTTCTGCTTTAACACAGAGACAGGCAGCTGGCCTAATCACAACATTGAGTGTGAGTGGAGTGCTCTGTCACACACCACAACCCCCAAGGGTCAGGGATCATCAGAGAAGAGGAGGCAGAAAGATTGTAAGAGCCACAGATCAGGAGGGACCAGAGAAGAACTGTGCCTTTCCTACGTGACAAGACTATCAGGTGTTTTCTCACTCAATACATCCTGATTAAGGATCATATAGAGTTAAATATTTCTTTCTCCTCTAACATGTATCATTTCCTTGAGAAAAAAAAAAAAACTTAAGTCCTCATTTTGCAGCTTTGAGAATACAAAATATACTATTGATATCTGCTATCACATTAGTGCATAATAAAACACCAAACTCATTTCTGCTATCTGTACCTTACCCATTGCTCAAACTTATCCCATTGCTCTCTTTCTCTGGTCACTCACTGCTTTTCTACTTTCAAATTTTATGATCTCTATTTTTTTTTAAATATTTGACCTATGGATAAGATTATTTTGGTATTTGTCTCCTATTTTGGTCAGCATTATTTCTCTTTTTATAATGATTTCCATCTCTGCCCACGTGTTTGTATGTATGTGTATATATGTATATATGTATATATGTGTATATATATATATATATATATATATATAGTTTGGACATTCTGATGCCATTTCTTTTGTATAATCCTAGATTATACATTGCTAGATGTGTTGCTTTTATTTCTGTGAGGAACATATGAGCTAATTTTATTGTTGCTCTGAAGAAAAATATGACAGGGACAAATTGAGGAAGGATGTGTTTTAGTTCGTAGTTTGACAGGGATATATCCTATCACAGTGGGAAGGGATGGTGGTGAGTTGCTCCAGGCTGCAAGAGTGGGTCTGACTTACATGCTGTATGGTACCAACCAGACGGTAGAGGGAGGAAAGAAAATTGGTCTCGGCTGCAGAATTGCAAGATTCCTAAATGTTCTACAACCTCCACAGACAGGGCCATCTGCTGGGGAACCATCTTCAAACACAGGTCTCCTTGCTCTTCATGTGAACAATGAGTTTTGAGTCCCAGAACCCACAGGGCTTCTCACAACCCTCTGCAAATTCAACTCGAGAACTCTCGCCCTCTTCTGGCCTCTAAGGGCACTGCATGCATACTATACCTAGACACATATTTAGGCAAATCTCTCATATATAGTTTTAAAAAGTTAAAAGGAAAGGAAAATTTAAAAACTTTCAAAAAGAGGCTTGCCTCTGACACTCCTAAAACATCTACCCTCATTTCCTCTAGCAATTTCATACTTTTGTGTCTTACATTTCCATTTTCATGACTTTCAAGTTTGGGTTAATAATTTTGAAACTCGTCAAACTGAAAGGTCTAAGCTTGCTCTTATGCATCTGGACTGATCCCATCCTTCCTCCAATGTCTTCTCAGTCCTTTTGATGCAGACCTACTGGGTGTAGGAGTGAAGTGTGACTTGTTGGGTCTCTGTTGGTCTGCTTTTATTCGACTACAATATGTTGATCAATAGCTCCGTGGTCTAGGCTAAGTCAGACATTGTAGTGGTCACTTCATTGTTCATTTTGCTCAAAATTACTTTTGCTTTGGTTAGTCTAGCTATTTTTTGCTTGCTTCTTGATTGTTATGACATTTAAAAAAACTAATTCTATTAAGAATACAGCTATGATTTTGCAAAAACATCACAGAATCTAGAGATTTTTCTTACTCTTATTGCCACTTAACATTATCAATTATTCTAAACCACAAATAGTGATCTGTTAAAAATTTAAAAAGCCAAGCTGAGCAGTAATCATATGTTTATACTTATTGATTCAAATCTCAATATACCATCAGGAAAAGAATAAGAATATTATTGTCCTACTCAGCAAGATAGCCTTCTTCACAGAGGTGTAGCTTGAGTTTTCCTGCCTGGCCCACAGTCAGGACAAATCTCTTTCACCTGCCAGTCCCACAGCCGCTCAGACCCAACCAAGTAAACACAGAGACTTATATTGCTTACAAACTGTATGGCCGTGGCAGGCTTCTTGCTAACTGTCCTTATATCTTAAATTAATCCATTTCTATAAATCTATACCTTGCCACATGGCTCGTGGCTTACCGGCATCTTTACATGCTGCTTGTCCTGGCGGCTGCTGGCTGGCAGGCAGTGACTCCTTCTGCCTTCCTGCTCTTTTAATTCTCTCTGTTAGTCCCGCCTACTTCCTGCCTAGCCACTGGCCAATCAGTGTTTTATTAGCAACACATTTGCCATACAGAACAGCCCACAGCACAGAGGGTTTTTTTTTTTTTTTTTTTTTTTGCACAAGCTATTCTTAATTTTTCAAAATAGTGAGCCTCAGAATCTCCCCACAAACCACCCAGGCAAATATTCATTATGTTATCACACAAACAAGCAAACTGACTTCTAAAGTCAAAGATGCTTCTCAAGCTTAAACCACATGACAGTCCTGGTGTTGGAATTCGATCTCTTTGTTTAGTGGTTTGCCACCTACAAATCCTGTCTCCATCCTCTTATAGACAGGGATGTGAGCAAAGTTTTGTTCTTTTCAAAGATGCAAAATGCATTCAAATACAACTTTCCCATCTTTTAAATTCCCTTGTGCTGTTTCTCTGAGAGATGCTTTCACAGCCTCTTGTCTAGAATTTTAAATAATAAATGATTTTACAGAAAGCAAAATGTATATTTTACACATCTGCACTTGAGAAAACTTCCTAAC
>CABHPP010085386.1:0-15587 GCA_902168425.1 Peromyscus attwateri | reverse complement strand
GGAAGGCGAGTTTGTAGACAGAAGTGTTCTATACTGGAGAACACGTCTGCCTCTTTCTGGTGTCTTCTCACCTGTCAATAGTCCTGTGACACTTGTCAATCATGTACCTAAGGGTATGGACATAAATACATAGGTAGAACAAGTCAGTTTTGTTTTGTTTTGGGTTTTTTCGAGACAGGGTTTCTCTGTGTAGTTTTGGTGCCTGTCCTGGATCTCACTCTGTAGACCAGGCTGGCCTCGAACTCACAGAGATCCTCCTGGCTCTGTCTCCCGCGTTAACTGTGCGCACTGCCCCAACCTGTCTGTAGACCAGTCCCTGCCCGGGACCTCACGTTCTAGCACAGAAAGCAGCATAACTGAAGGGGCTTACACATTAGACGGTAAAAAGTGCTGTGGGAGAAACTAAACCAAACCAGATGAAGAGTGGGGCAGTGGAGTATTCAGCAGGCTGCTGAGGAGGGGGGCTGGACTCAAGGTATGTGGTAGCCAAAGCTACAGTGTAAGGTGTGCAGCCCCCAGGGTCTGGGCCGGGGTGGGGGGTGGGTTTGGTAGAAAGCCCAGCTGCAGCCAGGCCTCCCAAGGGAGCAGCAGCCTGGCAGGTCTGTGGACTACACAACAGGAGGCCAAGGGGCCGGGAACCCTGAGACTAGGAAGGGTGCAGTGTTGGCGTCAGCTCACAGAGGGCTTTGTGGACACCGTTCTTCAGGAGTGTGCAGAAGGGAAAGCCATTGTCTGATTTTGAGAGTGGAGTCCCAGAATCTGACTTAAAATTGGAACTGAGGACAGATGGACAGGAAGCTCGGTGGAACACTCGGGGACTGACTGTGCTTACGCCCTCTGGACAGGTCCCCCTGGTGGAGATGAAGGCATATCGGCAAATGGCCCTGCTAAGCTCTGCTTTCGCGTTTAGCTGGAGCAAGTGGAACATGGTCTGCAATTCCACGAGAGTTGTGTTTAGGGTACAGTATGCAAAACCCATAAAACTGCTTTGTCCTCCAAAGAGAAAACACTCAGGAATGAGTGTAGCCGCCTTCGCCTCTTAAAGAGGTGAAATGGACATTCAGAACGGTGTTTTGAAATTCTGAGTGTTGGTTTGTCAGCCCATTGAAAGATTGTGCCATCTTCACCCACTACGGTACCAAGTGCTGTGACCTTGTGGCTGTGTTGACCCCAGAACAAAGGGGAAACCATGTGTGTGAGTATCTGTGGTACAGGTACATGGCCCTCTGTGGAGGTCAGGCCTATAGTGTAACTTCCTGACACATTACTGTTGACATGTGGAAAAGACACTTTTCAAACTCAAGGTTGACTGAATTTTTCTGAGTTAGACTGAAAGCCAGAACCTCCTACATACTATACGTATGCTCCACCACTGAGCTATTGCCCACCCTACCCCCTCCCGCCACAAGGCTCATGAATATGTCAGCATAAAGCAGCCATGTTTCTTTCTCCTGTTGCTCCCGACTCTGAGAGCTGGGGCTAAATGGTGCATCAGTGTTTCTGAATGGGGTATCCCACTGTCCCCTCAACTTCCAGAGCAGACCTGGGTAACATTTGTCTCATGAATAAATGGGCAGATGCTGCATAAATACCAAAATGCATATAGCTTCGTGGTTTAACTCAATTCAGAACTGGGGTGTACAGAGTGCTTTTAGCTGTGTGTGGAGGCACACACCTTTACTCCTAGCACTGGGGAGGCTGAGCCAGACTGGTCTATGTAGTGAGCCTGTCTTTTTTTTTTTTTTTTTCCAGACAGGGTTTTTCTGTGTAGCTTTGGTGCCTGTCCTGGATCTCGCTCTGTAGACCAGGCTGGCCTTGAACTCACAGAGATCCACCTGGCTCTGCCTCCCAAGTGCTGGGGTTAAAGGCATGCACCACCACCGCCTGGTGAGCCTGTCTTTAAGGCAGGTGATCTGGGTACTCAGCAGCTCCTTTCCTTGTGTGTGTTTTGGCATTCTCAGAATTCAGATTCTCTTTTCAGGTGAAGGAAGCCCTGGCCGAAGCCGCAGAGGACCGTCTCTGGGGCCTCCTCATGTTCAGTGGTGACAGGGCACAAATGCTCAAGATCAAGGAAGACAGTGAGATGTTCTCCGAGGCCCTCCAGGAAGAAACTGAGTTTCACTCTACCTTGTACCACATGGTGAAGGACTTTGCATCTGCAGAGGCAATGGAGAGGGTCAGGCATTCCAACTGCCAGTTCATCGACTCGGTGTGCCACATGCTACTGTCCACCCGGGTCCTCAGCTATTCCTAGTTTTCACAGCCTGTGGAAGAGCTGGTGGGACCCCAAGACCGGGGAGGAATCACAAATAAACTACAAAAATGACCTAAGAGCACTCTATATTCAAGCTTCACTGCATAAAGATTTGAATAGTTCTTTATTTCAATAAATTTCAATAAAGTACTCTGTCTGTCTGTCTCTCTCTCTCAGAAAGCCCATTAAAATACCCTAGGTGGGGTCCCCTCCCTATGCTACGTAGTTGAGGAATTAAAATATCTCAGCTGCTCTGAGAACCCTGGTTTTGCATTATAATTACTAGAAAGTTACTAATTTATGAATCTCAGAGCAAATGTTAAAATCAGAATGGGACATTGGGCCATGTTGCAGTCACACTGGTGGAGGCCCATTGTGCCTGAGTCTGGTAAACGGCCATAAGATGTGTTCTAGAGACATCCAGGAGTTCCCCTCCTGTGTGGGTGCGGCCTCCACAGCTGTCTGGAAGAACTGGCCTGTGAGGAAGCTCATCAAGGCTGCGAACAGCACAATGAAGACCACCGAGAGCCAGAGGACTCTGTTGGCCCTTCGGAAGGACGCCTGCAGGTGAGTGACCCACGAAGCCACCGAGCCGCAGCTGTGGGGAGAGCACACAGGGAAGGGGCAGTCAGTGTGTGGAGCCTGGAGACTCTCGTTACTGAGTTCCCCAACAAGGCTGCCTTAACTGCGTGTTAGGATGGAGCCTCTTGGTTTGGGGGACAGTTTGCTCCCCGCCATGTGTAACTGAGAAAGGAAGGAGTAGCCCTCTACAGTGCTGAGACTGTGACACAGGTACTAAGACATTTATCTCGTCCTTTCGTCATGTAAAACAGGACAGATGCACATCCCACGAAACCCAGTCCCCTGCTGTGCTGAAGTTTAAACTAGAGAAAACCAAAGTGTACATCGGCCTCACTAGCCTCTGCACTAATCTGAAGGCTGTTCCCCTGGTCTCCACAGAACGGCCCATGCGAGGGCTTTCACTGGCTCCTTAAAGCAGCAGCTGGGAGAGCCTGGGAGAGCATGGGACTGAGCCAAGGCTGCCTGGCTCAGAGTCAAGTTCCTACACTACATGAAACAGGGTTAGGGGGGCTACTGTAGTGGACCATGCCCATGCTGTGGCTCGTCTTAGTCCTAACAATCTCATGCCCTCCTCTGAAGCAGTTTGAGTGGGATGGCTAGCCCTGTGTCGCCCATTCCCGCCCTCTCCAGGGCAGGCAGCTTACACTGCAGCGCTGTCCCAGGTGGATGGGCTGCTTCTCTTCTCAGAAAGGCTGGCCTTCCTGGTCCTCTCCACTGCCTCTTCTCCTGGTGGTTCAGAGGCATCTCTGGTTCTGCAAGTAAGTTTTGAAACTAATGACAATATGCTACGTTTACCAGACACTGCCAATGTTTAGTATATAACTCGAAGTGCTTGAATTCTAAATGTCAGGTCACCAAACTTAGGGGAATTTAAAATAACTTCTGTGTAGAATGCTGGCCAGTAACACCCACAAGAAAGAATTCAGAATTACAAGCCAGTCTTTGACCCTTCTACTCAACATGTGGACATATGTGCACATCTGTAGCGTCCTTTAAGAGCATGCAGACAGCACATTCCTGAGTGAACACTCAGTGCACTGTCCTCCTTTAATGTCTTCTGTAAGCGGTCCATCGCACCTGTTCTCTAGTAGAGCCTTTCCCTTGTTCTGAAATGGGGTCTCATGGTTAGCCTTGGCTGGCCTCAAACTTGGAGTGATCCTCCTGTCTCTGCCTCCTGAGAGCAGGGGTCCCAGGCATGCTCTTCTGGCTTCTTTTTGATAGTGTTTTGGATCAGTACTGACTTTGATTACAGTCATTCCTGTACACATCTTAATTTTAAAGCCTATGAAAATATTCCGAATGCAAAGCTAGCTAAGGCAGACTAGTACTAAGAGCCCTGGGAAGTGTCTAGACTGAGTGTAGTGTAGATCATAGCCAGAGAGGGCGTCCGCCACCTCAGCAAACTTTTGTTGGATATGAATTTTGAAATGCTCATGATGCCCATGATTGCCAGAGGAGAGTGTCTAAAGAGGAGGGGGCACCATTCCGTGAGCTTCTTGATCTCCATCTTCTGTTTACAAAGACAGAATGAAGCCGTAACAAACAGTCTTTGAAGGAAGCACTTGGCATTTTCCCATGAAGCTCAGATCCATCACCATAACTAGATGGGGAGCATGTGCCGCAGGATCCCGGGATGTGTGAGATACCTACGTCATCTCTTCCTGGTGCTTGGGAGTGATCAAGTATGCTGGAGGTGCTCAGTGAATGTGTTTAAAGTCACTTTAAATGAGAGACCCGAGGGAGGTGTTTGAACAGGTGACAAAAACAGACCAGGTAAGGTGGAGTGAGGGGCGTGGCATTGAGTCACATCATCCTTTGCCCTCTACTTTTCACTATGGAAGCATGTGGAATATTTTAACTCATTAAACTTGCTAAACATATTCTAGACACAGTGGTAACACCTGTAACCCAACATTCAGGAGGCTGAGACAGGAGGATTGCTGTTTGTTTGAGGCCAGCTAGGGATACATAGCAGCCCCCCTTTGTCAAAAAGACAAACCCTGCTAAGCAAAGAATGAAATGACTCTCCTTTACACAAGACAGACGAACATGCATGTCACAAAGGGCATATGTTTTATATGCAAATGTTCTGTGTTCATTTCTGTTTTTAGTACTCTATGGTGATGGAGATTTTACTTTTGTGGCTCTGGTGATGGGCACATGTAGATGAATTTCTAAACAGTCTTATTAAATAAAAAACACAGAGCCAGATATAGGGCTTAAAGCCTGAGAAGATCAAAGGAATAAGAACAGCCACAGCTAACCTTACCTCAGCAACTCTGCAGCTTCCAAATGCGAGCTACTTCCTGTCTACCCACGCCTATATGCCTTGCTGTTCTGCCGTCTGATTTGCTCTGTCTAGCTATGAGATATCGGTGAGGTGAGGTTAGCTTGTGACTGTTCCTGGCATGCCCAGATCTGGGAAGTTCCAGAGAGTTATTTAACTTAAAATGTTGCCACACTGAGGGCCAGAGGAGCCACTATGTCCCCAGATGACATTTATAAAGTGGTTCACAGTCTGAGTCTTCCTCCTGACCCCCACTCTGCATGCTTCAGCTCACATCAGGTCAACAGACACATTATGAGTCACCTACTTCAGGTCACATTTCTCATCTTCAGCGTCTGCCCAGGAATAGGTGCTAATAAATCGGTGTAGCGAGGGGCGGTGCTCACTCTGCTTCGTCCCCAAAATTCTCCTACATGAAGATAACGGCCATATGTTAAACAGAGCTGTGCCTCATGTGTCCCCTTACTGCTTAAGTCAATGCAGAAATGACGCTGGCTTCTTTCCCCTTTCACATCCAGGTAACTCTTACTCCCCAGTGCAGCTGCCACGACTGAATACCAGCTTTGATGTCTGTGCTGCTCACACTCTGAACAAACCAAGGGTTATTAGCAATGCTCATGTGCTTGCCATGGGTTCCCAGAGTGTGGGCACAAGTCACACCTACCAGCTGCTTGACCGCCGGCTGAATCTGTCGTTATTTTCCATCCCAGATACCTTCGGGGGTTCGAGAAATCATAAAACAGGAATTCAGTGAAAGAATGACGTTTTTGTCATAGAGACGAGTTTACTTCTGAGGCAGAGACCTCCACATGCACTTACCATTCCCACATTTCCAAGATTTCTGGGTAAAGAGGCAATTGTCACTCTTCGAAGAGATGATGGCTGCACACACAGGAGAGAGAAGTACAATTAGAGAATTCTGGGAGTTGCATCCTCCGCCACGCTGCACATGCCCGTGCTCAGCTCCCAGGGAGCAGGTGAGCATTCCAGGATCTTGCGTGGAGAAATCACCTTTCAGAAGTATTGACCAGTTTATATTCTGTTTCCCTCAACCTTGGATTTACAACTTTCGCTAGCTAAGAATGGTATTTCTGATCTGGGTTTCAAGAACACCTTTGCTGTTGAATCACCATCTGCTTGTTTGTGTTGAGAAACATGTTTACACTTATGACCATTTCCCCTATATTTTTCTAGAAGACAAGCTGTGTTGTAATTTAGCCAAATGTTTTCCTTTTCTTTTATCTTCACTTCTATGCTTAGAAAATTCCAGCTCAAGAGGAAGTCAATATTCACCGCACTTGTAGCTTCTCTTGTAATTTTCATGAAACTTTTGTTAAATTTGCTTTAACTAATACACATAAAAAATTACACACTAATGAGGAAATGAGCAGCTTTGTTACTTATTCATGTGGTGTGATATCTAAATCAGATGAAACATCTCTCTCTCCTCAGACATTATGGTAAGTTTTTAAAAAGTTCTTTCCTGCAACTTTTTGAAGCATTTACCCTGCTGCTGCTACTTTTAGTCTTCCACTAAGCAACAGCACCCCAGGGTGGCCACTTACCCACCCCCCCACAGCTTGGGGTAGCTGCCATCCTATGCATAAACTCCCTATTAGTGCTGGCACACCTCCGGTGCCAGGCTCAGCGTTGCTTGGGGAGACCAACGTTTTTAGACTCCATCATAAGTGAGATGTTATATTTTAATAAATCAATGTGTTTATAGGCTTTGAGATTTGCATAGGAGAGTATTATATAGTATTGTGTAGCTTAAAGAAACACCACTCAGGAATAAAAAATATTTTAAATGAAAATAAACTAAAGGAATTACAATGGTTGATGTCCATGGTCAACTTGGTTGTATTAAGAAACTAACTGGGGCATTAGTGAGGAACACCTCTGGTGTATGTCTGCAGGAAACTCCCGGCTGTGGGCCCCATCCCCGTGGGCCTGCATCCTGCCCTGCCTTCATCCTGTGAGTGGGCCTGCATCCTGCCCTGCCTTCATCTCATGGGCCTGCACCTTGCCCTGCCTTCATCTTGCTTTCTTGTATAGCAATAAGACTTGATTCTTTAGATAGGCCTGGAGACACCCAGAAAAAAAGGCTGTCTGTCCCCATCTCACTTCCCACCAAGAACAAAGTGGGGGTGTTGTGGGAGACTTCAGGGCTGCTCTGTAGAAGGCAAAACTGGACCTTTTCTCTTGCTCTGTGACTTGGCTTTCCAGGAAGGATGCAGCCTGGCTCTGAAGCAGAGATGTTAGATGTGGTGATATTTTGTCTGTGTCCCCCAATAAAGTTTATCTGAGGATCAGAGTAAAAGCCAGCCACTATAGTAAACATAGGGGTCAGGCAATGGTAGCACAGGCCTTTAATCCTATCACTCGGGAGGCAGGGATCTGTCTGGATCTCTGTTAGTTCAAGGCCACACTGGGAACAGAGCCAACCATGGTGACACACACCTTTAATCCCAGCACTAACCATAGAGGTCTGGAGGTCTGTACAGACAGACAGGAAGTGACAGAGCTGGGCAGGAAGAGGAAGTGATGTAGCTCCACTAAGAGAGTCAATGAGAGAACAGAACAGCAAGGCATACAGGCATGGGTATACAGGAAGTGGGTCTCTTTGGAAGCTGTGGAATTGGTGAGGTGAGGTTTTAGCTGTGACTTTTCCTATTCCTCTGATCTCTCAGGTATTAACCCCGATATCTGGCTCTGGGTTTTTTATTGAATAAGACCTTTTAAGGTTCATGTTACAGTTAGACCTCAAGGAGGGATCAGGGCCAGGGTTGGGGGGCAGGGAGGACGCATCTGTAGGGATCCTGAGTATCTGCTCTACCATGGTCCGCTTCCCTGGACCCAGCTTTGGTTGAAACAAAACTGCTACCCTGGCTTTCCTCGTACTGTGGGGCCGTTTTGATTGACATACAGACAACAGGAAATGGAACAGTGTGCCTCATAAACTGCATAAACAGACACATGTGTATATTCATGCATGAGGATTTAAATCGGTTGTGATTTTCAGTAAAGGACGCATACTTTCAAATACTATCTTAATATTTCACGAACATTTGATCAACATTTGTTAATTATGAATCAGTAATTACCTTGGAATTTAGAGAAGATGAACGTTTTTTAATCTGACAGTCATCTAAAAGGAAAACATTTTCATGTTAAAATTTTCTGAGAATTATTTTATGTTTATACTTTCCCTGCATGTATGTCTGTGCATCACATCAGATCCCCTGGAACTGGAGTTATGGATAGCTGTGAGCCACTGTGTGGGAGCTGGGACTCTGCAAGAACAACTTAACCACTGAGCCATCTCTCTGGCCCCACATTTTTACATTTTAAAAACCACACATACATTTTGGTCAAGTAAAGGTCAGAAAAGGTTTACTGAAGACTCTGCAGGAGACTAAGACAGGAGGATTGCTGTGAGTTCAAGGTCAGCCTTGGCTACAGAGTGATACTGTCTCAAAAAGCTAACTACAGAAAAACAAACCAAAAAACAACCCCTCCCCCCAAAACTCTAGAAACTACTGAGCAAAATAAATACGTTGATTTTATTCTGTTTTTGTGGAACTGAGGCTTGAGCTCAGGGGCTTCCTACATGTTTAGCAAGTGCTCAACTACTGAGCTACATCTGCAGCCCATATCTCCATAGAAACCATTAAGATACAGGCCTTAATGTTGCTGCAGGTGTCCACAGTGTCTGCTAGCATGCAGGAGAATATCAAACACTGCGGCTCTCCAGACAGGGGAACACTGCTACAGTAAGAATTCCGTTCAGAAAAGTGCATTCTGTTTACTCAAAACCATTGTGGGGCTGGAGAGATGGCTCAGTGGTTAAGAACAGTGGCTGCTCTTCCAAAGGACACTAGTTTAGTTCCCGGCACCAACATGACAGCTCACAACCATCTTTAAGTCCAGTTCCAGAAGATCAGGTGTCCTTCTGGCCTCTGTGGGCACTGCATGCACATACACACAAGCATTTATGCCCATAAAATAAAGAGAAACAAATCTAAAAAAAATAGTAAGATTTATAGAAACCACATGTTCTCATCTCCCAATCCACTGGACAGCTTACTGTGCTCAGATCAATCACTCCAAGAATCCAACTATGGCTGGTGAGAGTGGTTTGTTTATTACACATATCGTGTGTGGAGAAAGAACCAGCTCTAACACGCCCTGGCTGGACAAGAGTCTATTTAATATTCCAGACTGAGCACCATGTCTCTGCTCTAAATTGATGGAATTAATTTTGAGGGTATTACCAAAGGATCCTTTGTGCCTTTCTGTCTGTCTTTTCTTGATATTTTATATAAAGCCCAAGAATGAGGTATTTTCTAATATAACCTTAATGTAAGGATCTTATTCCACAATGTAGCAAGACAGTAAGAGAGCATGAAAGAAGAGAATGTTAGGAAAGCATGACTATTATCTTTCAAAAAAAATCTATGTAGGCCAAGCATGGTGGTGCATACCTTTAAACCTAGCATGTGGGAGACAGAGCAAGTGGATCTCTAAGTTTGAAGCCAACCTGCGTCCACATAGGGAGTTCTAGGACAACCAGGGCTATATAGAGAGATTCTATCTCAAAAAAAGAAAAAGAAAGGAAAAAAACTAAAAACTAAAAAAACCCACTGTGTGTGTATGTGTGTGTGTTCACTTGCATGTGGGTGCAGTGCCCATGGAGGCCAGTAGAGGACATCAGATCCCCTGGAACTGAAGTTGTGGGCTGTTGTAAGCCAGAGACATAGCTGCTGGGGACCAAGTATGAGCAGCAAGCGTCTTTAACTGCGGAGGCAGCACACCACTGTTATCTTAATGCTGTTACCTTCGTCTTCCAGAGGGTTAAAGGACCTCTCGTTCTGCAGCAGAGCCTGCTTCAGCTCCTCCAGCTCAGCATGCTCTTTGGCATACATCCTCTTCAAGTTCTCGACATGCTGAATCATCACTTCTACAGCTTTGCTCACCCGGCTTTCCTACAAGAGTCAACCTCTGTTAGCAACACTGTCCTCAACACTCAGTTAAAACAGACATTCAGGGCTGGCAGGGTGGCTCAGCGAGCAAAAGCATTTCTATGCAAGCCTGAAGACCCGAGTTCCATCCCTACAACCCATACTACCGGAGAAAGCCAGCTCTTCCAAAGTTGCCCTCTGACCTGCACACCGACACTGCAGCAAACATGTACACATCCCCCACACCCCACACACACATGCAGCCTCACACACGTACCCACACACACACACATGCTACATACATGCACCCACACAGATACACACATGCAAAGCTGCTTGTCAAAGAATAAAGTGTTGGAAGGATTAGGATTTGACATAAGCAGTACCATTTTGGAAGCCATTGTTTTAGTACAGCAGAGAAAGGGAGTGACTTAGGTGCAGCTGGCAGATACACCAGCAGAGATCATGACTATATTCTCGGGCTGGTCTGAAGGTGGAGCACCGACGTGCTCTTTGACAACTGATGCAGAAGGAGATAGGAGTGTTGCGAGAACCCCTGCCGCCCAATCCCCACTAGTTCTGGCCTGTGCCGCTAGGACTGAGGCAGGGAGGTAATGGGTGGGGAAGGGTTCGGGAGTCCCTGGCTTTGAGGATGCTAAGTGCAGGATGTATCAGGCATCTAGGAAGAAATGCCAGCTCCCATCAGGACCTCAAGACAGGATGAGGTGAAACTCAGATCTGAGAGTCACCCTGGGTTTTGTGAGCACGTGGGTTGACTACAGATGGGGAGAAGGTGACCAGAAGGGAGATCTTCAGATCCTCAGCTCTGGGAGGTCTGAGAGAAGGGGTGGGGCCATTCAACAGCCTGGGAGTGGAGCAGCCCTTATGGTAAAGGGCTGTGGTATGCAAATGCTGAGTTCTCCAGAAGCAGTGCTGACCTTTTGGAGTGTGCAGTTGGGTGGTAGACACAAGAATGGCAGGTTTGTAGAGGTATATGGCTGACAAGGTTTAAGAGAATACTAGAGGAGAGAGACTGGGCAGGAGAATCATTCCACTGAGAAGCTTGTTCTAGAACAAAGAAGCAGAAAAGCAATATGGTAGCCAAAGACAGCAGGGCATGGGGTGGGGGAAGAAAGCAAGAGAGGGATCTTTGATTTTGAAGGCGGTATCTCTCACCATGCAGCTCAGGCTAGCCTTCAGCACACAGTCATCTTCCTGTTACTTCCCAGGTGCTGGGAAATGCATGGGGCCACTCAGGCCTGTTTCTATTGTTTGTAGTAATTCTTTTTCAATGAAGAGGTGGATTCATACCACCTCTGCCCCCTCCATCTTAAAAACAATGTGCACCTGTACTAGTGGGGATGGTTCCATAGACTAGGAAGAACTAAAAAGGACAGGGTTTAATTGACAGAATTTAGGTTCATGTTTCTGTGTAAACTGGGAAAGGATGGGATTGTGTATACAGGCAAGATGGCTGCCCTTAGAGTGTACATGAGAGTGACTGTCTAGAGCTGTGCAAAGGAGGGCAGCATGTGGATTCTGATAGTAGGTTCAAGCTTGGGGCAGCTCCATCCCTTTGCATAAGTTTTCTCAGTAGTGAAGTCACCCTGGCTGGCCTAGAACTCTGTGTAAACCACGCTGGATTTGGACTCACAAGGACCGATCTGCCTCTGCATCCTAAGTGCTGGGTTTAAAGGTTTAAACCAACACCTGGATGCACAGAAGTGTTCTGAAACATATTCTTAGAAATGAGCCCGCACTCTGTAGAGGCACAAATCCTCTCCGCTTCACTGTTACCTGATTGATAGCCCCCAGCATCTCTGCCCTGCTGGCCACACGTGTTGTGCACTGGCTGAGAAATGTTATACTCTTCTCCAGTTTCTTAATGATCTCCTGAGCCTGGTTGTCGTCTTCACACAGAGGCGCTAATGACTGCATGGAAAGCCGAGCATTAAAACACACCCAACAGTTTCTCACACCGACTAAACCACTTTCGGATCTAAGCATCCTGATGGAGATCAGAAAATGTCACCAAAGCCCAGCAGTGAAGGACATAAAAACTGCTGTGTCAGGTCACAGGTGCACAATGGCTAGTCTTTCCCTTTCTACTGTATCACCCTCAGGTGTACCCGCAGCTTTACCCCCACGTGCACCCATGGCTTTCCTCCATGGTTCACAAGACACGATACAGATAAGCAGACAATACCCATAAGTGGAATGTATCACATGAGAACATAATGGCATTGAGAGGAGAATAACAATAATTCAAACTGGTTCGAGACTGATTTTAGAATCACCTAGGAGACACGCCACTGGGTGTGTCTGTGATAGTGCTTCTGGAAAGGAGGGAAGACCAGCCCTGATTGTGGGGAATGCCATCCCATGCCTGGGGCTCCTGACTGAAGAAAACGAGGAGGAGGAGGAGGAGGAGGAGGAGGAGGAGGAGGAAGAGGAGGAGGAAGCCAGCTGTAGTGGTTTGAATGAGAATGGCTCCCATTGGCTCATACATTTGAATACTTGGTCCTTAGTTGGTAGAACTGTTTGGGAAGGATTAGGGGGTGTGGCCTTGTTGGAGGGGGTACGTCACTGGGGGTGGGCTTTGAGGTTTCAAAAGCCCACACATTCCCAGTTAGGTCTTTCTGTCTTGTCCTCGAGGATGAGATGTGAGCTCAGCCACGGTCCAGCACCATGCCTGCCTGCCTGCCACCATGCTCCCTGCTCTGATGGTCAGCGACTTACCCTCTGAAATGGTAAACCACAATAAACTCTTTCTTCTATAAATTACCTCGGTCAGGGTGTCTTAGCACAGTGATAGAACAGCAACTAAAACACCAGCTGAGCACCAGTGTTCATCTATGTCCACTTCTTGACTGGATCCCATGTGACCCACTGCCTCACGCACCTGACACCACGGCTTGGGCTGTTCCTGTCACCATGTATTCTGCCCATGGTGAACTTTGGGCCAAAATAAATTATTTCTTCCTTAAATTGCTTCTATCAGGTCACAATAAATGAAGAACAGCCAGCATCCTCTCTTATGACTAGGCGTGGCCAGGCTGGCTGGTCACACATGCTATTTTGCCTCACCCAAACTCATGCCCTTTACCTTGATGATGCCTTTCAAGGCCATCATTCCCAGCAGGGATGAAGAACAGACTTGAGAGTAAACAAGCTACCTCTCACTGTCTGTGTGAGTGAGCAAATGTCTAAGGCTGTCCAGATCTAAAGTGCCATGAGCTCTGGAAGAGGGGCCGTCAAGCTGGGTGGCTAGCATTCGGAAGAAGTTCTGGCAGTCATACCACCAAGCACCACAAATGGTGGTTCGCTTAATAGTCCTGAAAATGCAAAAGGTTTGGCCTTTCTGGTTTGCTGTTTATGTCCTTTCAAATAATACTACAACATGACAGACAGCAGACTCCAACCCTGTTATCACACAGGCACAGTGAATGGCAGCCACATTTGAAACACACAGATGTATCTAAGTTGCAGCTAAAGAGGTTGTTGGCTAACAGAAATGGCTTTTGTCAGATGTGCAGCTTCCTACAGTGGTTTCAGTAATCACCTCCAGATGAGAAGGGAAGAACAGAGGTGAGTTGTAAGCAAAACAGAATGTTGCTAATTACAGCAGAAACATAAGGAAATAACTTGACAAGACCTAATGAGTGATTAAAAAGCCTTTCAACAAAGAAAAGCCTAGGACAAATGACTTCCCTAAGGAATTCTATGAAACACTCAAAAAAAAAACCACAACTCATGCCAACACATGTAAAGTCCTTCCCAAATACTCAACAAGATAGATTATTTTCAAGCTCATTCTATGAGAACTTATTACCTCAATACTAAGGTTGAATAGATGTTGCAAGAACAGATTAATAACTAACCCTAAGGAATTCTAATGATAAGTCTTCAGCAAAATACTGAATTCAGTACATCATGACCAGGTAGAATTTATTGCTAGAATGCAAAGTTAGTTCAATACACGAGACTCATTTGAGACAATATACCACATTGGTAGAAAAGACAAAAGTCACAAAATTATAGCAAAAGAATCAGAAAGCATCTGAAAAGATGAATCTGTGATTGTTAAAAACATTTTTAAAAGCACTACAAGAATAGGAAGAAAGTACTTCAACATAATAGAAGTCAGGTCAGAAACCCACAGTGAGCCGGGCGGTGGTAGCACACGCCTTTAATCCCAACACTTGGGAGGCAGAGCTAGGTGGATCTCTGTGAGTTTGAGGCCAGCCTGGTCTATAGAGAGAGATCCAGGACAGGCACCAAAACTACACAGAGAAACCCTGTCTCGAAAATAAAATTAAAAAAAAAGAAAGAAAGAAACCCACAGTGAATGTCAGAGTTAATGGCAGAAGATGACCCTCCCTCTATGACTAAGAACAAGCCAAGGACCTACACCCTCAATTCTATGCAACATATTATGGCATTGGTTCTGTAGCCAGAGCAATTAGGCAAGAAAAATAATTTTAAAAGAATCCTAAATAGAAGCTAAGAGGTAAAAAATATTTCTCTTCACAGTGTGATTTTTATCTGCAATATACCCTACAGGCAGAACAGAACTTTCAAACTAATAAACGCAGCAAAAATTACAATATTCAAAACTAATACAAGAATCAGTTGTATTTCTGTGTACTGACACTTTTTTAAAAATAATAAACTAGGAAAATGATTTATTTAAAATTGTATCACAAAGAATATAATACTCAGAAATAAGCCAAAGTGAGGAGGCAGAAGACTTACACCTTGAAATCTACAAAACAAAGACACAAATAGAAAGACATCCTACATTCATGGGTGGATAGACCTGATGAGCCAAGAAATCTATAGATTCTGTGACAATTTATTATCAAAATTTCAACAGTATTATCTGAGGGTGAGCATAAATAGAAAAATGTGGGTGCTTGGGGCACAGCTCAGTGGTGGGACACATGCTTCACATTCGTGAGATTCTGATTTTGGATCCCTACTACTAGAAAGTATAAAAAAGAAAAAAAATGATGTGGAATATTTAACTGTGTAAAGATATGTTATATTTGTTTATGTTGCTGAATATTACTTTAACTATGAGAAGGTATGTTACATTTGTTTATTTTGTATTTGTTTAATGATGTAAGGATGTGTTACATTTGTTTATGCTGGATGTGTTTAATTATGAAAAGATGTGTTGCTGTTTCACCTTGCCTGCCTAAGGCACCTGATTGGTCTAATAAAAAGCTGAACAGCCAATAGCTAGGCAGGAAAGGGATAGGCGGGGCTGGCGGGCAGAGAGAATAAATAGGAGAGGAGGAGGAACAAAGAGAGAAAGTGAGGGAGACACCCAGGGCCAGCCAGGCAGGCAGCTATCAGCCAACCAGCAGCAGAAAAAGTAGGACATACAGAAAGAAAAGGTAAAAAGCCTTGAGGCAAAACACAGATGAAGAGAAGCAGGCTAAATTATAAGAGCTAGCAAGAAACGAGCATAAGCTAAGGCCGAGCATTCATAACTAAT
>CABHPP010085376.1:0-25118 GCA_902168425.1 Peromyscus attwateri | reverse complement strand
TCTCTCTCTCTCTCTCTCTCTCTCTCTCTCTCTCTCTCTCTCTCTCTCTCTCTTTACCATTGGAAACTAAAAGAAAAGTGCTCATGCCATCACCCATTGACACTCTTAAAGACATACACTTTCATGTAGAGACTACAAAAGTGTTTACTAAGATCTCTATTTTCAAGCCTCCCTCCTAGCCCAATATTTGCATATATCAGAACTCCCTGAAAGCAATTTTGGGACTAGTCATATGTTTATACTCCCGATAACACAGAGACCAAACTAGCACATTAGAATTGCCCTTTTCTACTGGAATGTGTTTCTGACTCTCTTTTATGATGGTGATTGCACAGACAGCTCTATCAAGGGTGTGCTTAACTTAATTCTCTTGGGGCTCCGTTTTCTTGTCCTTAGTAAGAGCTGGTGAGCGAAATCACCTCCTGGGAAGACAGGGTCGGCGATGGCACTGCCGGTTGGTGAGGGGCTTGGTGTTAGGGAAGGGATGCATTCTCTTCCCGCTCAGTTCTCTAGCCTCAGCATGTTAGTCCTACTCTCTCCTGAGGGCAGGCCTCTGATATTTGGTTGGCTTATTTCTCTCTCCTCCTTTTTGTTGAGGTTTATCATATTCTTGCCCATTTGCTTTATTTTTCAGGGACCCTCTTCCACTGACTTGAGTACACAAAGCACAGGAGGGGCTCCCGGGACCTTCCCATGGAAACTACCAGCCCTTCTCACCTCCCCTTGGCTGCTCTCTCCAGCCTGGTTTAGCCTTGGTTTACCTGGTTCCTCACCTATTAATTTATGGATGATTTCAACATGTATCTCCAATTTTACCTCAAAAGGTGTCAACTAGGAAGTCCAACACACCTGCTTCCAAAGGTAAACTTAAAGGAAGTGCCTTCTCAAATGTCACTTGGCAAAAGTGCATTTTCACAGCTGTGTTATTTTTACCCAATGGCCAGTGAGTCACTCTCCTAGTCCCCACCTACCTTCTTCCCCAGAAGGTATTTAAATGCTCCATTCATTTGGAAATCACTGGAAGACAACTCCAAAGTACTGTGAAATGTTGTTTTACAATTTTCTTAGAGGCATCTTAAACTAGAATTATATTTCTCCTTGACAACTTAAGAAGTGAGCTGGAACCTTTCAATCCATAGCATCATTTCTCACTCAGAACAGTGTATGTACCATGATAGCCCCAAGGACACAGGCCTAATGGAGAACTTTCTCCCATGACATCATTCAGTAAGAGAGTTCCTCCATTCTAGACACTTCATTGATTATATGGTTTGGGTTCTGCCTGTTCACTTGGGTGACAGGCGATTCTTGCCCTTGCATTACTCTTACATTTCTCAGGCTTTAAAAGATTTTGGAAGGATCATGAATACTAAATAGTGACTCTGGTGTAGAAATGCTCATGCTGGACAACATGTCCTTGTTTATCAAACTCTGCCTGTGTTTGACTCAGATGTGCAGGTGCTAGACAGATTTTTTATTGTTTGCCCTGATTGAAATGACAACATATATACACACAAAAGCCTTGCTCTTCAGATTTAAACAAGGGATGCTCTGGAGTCCAGGGAAGCACACCGTGAGAAGGAGAAGCTGATCTGAAGTGGTTTTCCTCTTCCCTTCTCAGAAGATGCCTCACTAAGGGCCATCTGGTCAACTCAGCAGGCTTGCAGAACAACACAGGGTCCAGATGGTTGGGCTCTTGGAGGATTCTTCATAAGCCCATGCATCCAACCTCTGAGTCACCATATGCCAAAAGGTCACCCATTCTGAGAGGCAGTCTTCCTGGGTATTTTCTCTGTGGTTTTTTTCTTGTAGAGTCTGCACCCTGATGTTCTCAGGGTTACAAGGTTTTAATGAGGCATCATTATAATTGTTGTAAGTACTAGCTAGCATCATTGAGCTCAGCCTCAACATTGCACCAAAAGTTTCAGAAAATCAAACTGAAAGAAGGAGGGGGAATACCAAGTGGTCCTCACATAGGTAAAAGCAGATGCCGTGTCCCATTTTGGTACCTGCCTTCCTATAGGAATGCCAGAAAAGGCCATTATACCTTGATGACACAGTCTTATCTTGGCATGCAGGTTGAGTGCCTGATGGCTTAAAGGACTCAGGGGGAAGGAAATGTAAAAGAAAAGTACAAATGAAAAGAGAATTAGTCTTGCTCCCTAGTACTTAAGCCATGCCCTCAAGGAATAAAAGAAGGCAATTTAAGATAGTGCCTTTATTCTCCCAGCCTCTGAAAGTACAGCTATCCCCAGAGGTAAAAGGTTAAGCAGTATGACATTTACAGTTCTCTCTCAGCCCCAGCACTTCCCCATCCCTGGGATTTTTGCAGAGCACTCAGAAGATCTGGTGGACAGGCTGATATGGAATCATGGGGTCTGGGAATCTACTTTGTCCTAGATGCCCAGGGCCCCTCTGGATATATTATCTGCTTTGTTGTAGATACAATATCCCTTTCCAGGAGTGGTGGGTCAATGCAAACTCATGTTGGTGACTTGCTGTGAGTGGCCTAGACTTCCTAAGGGTCCATTGGCAGTGTAGGAAATCTCATTAAAGCCTGACATTTGCTGAGCATCCCTTAAGGGCAAAGGTGCTCATTCCAATTGTAGGGCCTCATTGCAGGGCCCAGCAGGCAGCTTGGTGGCTTTGAGACTGAGCTGTCATCTTCAGCATCCCTTACCCCATGCTTCTGCTAGCTGCTGCAGAGTTGAAGGGCTCATGTGCCTTCTACTTTGAGAGCCTGAATGCAATCTCCTCACCTCTGTCTTCCTCCCTCCCTTCCAGTGCCTGTTAGCACCTAGATGCTCCCTTTGTGAGGCCTAAGGAAGCAAGATGGCAAGATGTTTCATTCTTGTGAACCCATGGATGTGCTGCGCAGGCACTTCTGGCAAAGCACCAGGTTTAGGAATTAATGGAAATAAAGACAAAGGCCCCAGTCAGCTGACCTCCCTGTTTCCCAAACAATATCTTGAAATGATAGTTGTAACAACTACAGATACAACAATTAGTCACACTCCTGGCTTCCAGATGCTCCATTTGGGGAGCATTTTCCTTCCTTAATTCTCTTGATGTGCATAGACAGTATCCAAATCTATCCCAGGGAGGCTATGCCAGGCTTTTATATGTGCTTTAAAAAAGCATGCATAATATATCTGTTTTCCCCAAGTGAATAGGATGCACCAAAGACAATAAGTAGTCCCAAAGCTTATAATGGAGCTGAAAAATCTATATGGCCTAGTGACATCATAGCCATTGTATCATAGCCCAGTGCATTGTGCTTGTTTGTGGTGACTGTATTTCTAGTCACACAGAAATATACATGTGGGACTCTGGAGATGGCTATGAGCAAAAGGCTTGTTTTGCAAACGTAAAAATCCGAACTCCATTCTCTGAGGATCTGAACCTAGGTAAAACTGCTTGGTGGGTGGTATGCACTTGTAATCTCAATGCTGAGCAGGAGATAGGAGCTTCCCTGGGGTTCACAGGCCAACCTGGATGTCTAATTGGTAAGGCTTAGGCCTGTCTGGGAGAAAATGGACTATGTTTCTGAAGATGATACTCAAGGTTGTCCTTTTGCCTCTATACCATACACACATAAAACAAACAAACAAACAAACAAAATAAACAAAATCTCCCCCAAACTATTGCATATACAATTATAATAGAAAGTGCTTGATAATGATAATAAATGGTTGATATGGGTTTGTGGATTTAATTGTATTATGCTTTCTGTCATTATTTTCAAACATATTTATTCTACATAACAATTATTGTAAAATAGCATGCTTTGTTACCCCAGGAACTGTTTTATACAGCTCATGTCTACAGCATCTTTTGGTTGCATCAAGGGATCATGAGGGAGTAATTGAGCAAAATCCCCTGGTCATTGCAAGAACACTTTGTGAGAGACACTCAATGACAAAATCACCTAATGGTAAATTCTTTGCAATATGTCCTCATTGGTGACACATGAAGGTCACCTCCTCTGTAGTCAGTGACTTATAGCTAGCCCCAGGATTTACATTTGAACTGTAACTACGAGAACTTTCTGGAACTCGGTGTCTTAGTTGATGTTTCTAGTGCTGTGATGAAACATCACAATCAACTGCAGCTTGGGTAGGAAAGGGTTTATTTTGCTGACTGTTCTGTGTCACAGTTCATCTGTGAGAGCAGTCAGGGCAGAAACTCAAACAGGGCAGGAATCTGAGGGCAGGAGCTGATGCAGAAGCTGGGGAGGCATGCTGCTTTTTACTTGTCTTCATGGCTTGCTCAGCATGCTTTCTTGGAGCACACAGGGCTACTAGCTCAGGGGAGGAACCACATACAATAAGCTGGGCCCTCCCACATCAATCACTAATTAAGAAAATGCTTGACAGGCCTGCCTACAGCCCTATTGTGGAGACAATTTCTCAATTAAGTTTCCTTCCTCTTGGATGGCTACAGCTTGTGTCAAGTTGGCAAGACAACTAGTCAGCCTACCTTGCCTCTTACAACAATAAATGTGAGCCCCTCCCCTTCCAGCTATATGTTCATGTTTTACATACAGAATCCCCAATTTCTGTCAGGTTCTACAAGGTATTTATTATAATACCATCATCAATTTCTTAATGCTTTTATGCTAACTGTATATTTGAGTTCTCTAGAGAAAGAGAATTAATATGATTTTCTCTCTAATATGTATTATAGACAAAAATTTGTGTGTGTGTGTGTGTGTGTGTGTGAGAGAGAGAGAGAGAGAGAGAGAGAGAGAGAGAGGAGAGACAGAGACAGAGAGACAGAGACAGAGACAGAGAGAAAGAGACTCACAAAAGGATAGAAAGTCTGAGACAGTGAGGGTTAGACTGACGGTTAGAGTTGGCTCTACAGGACTGCAGAGGCCAAGATGTTCTACATTCTGCTGGAGGAGACCTGGTGGTATAATGTGATCTGCATCTGAAGGCTCAAGGGCCAAGATTATCAATGTGTGTAGATGTTTTCCCAGCTCAAACAGAAGCAAAGCTGCCTGCCCTTCCTCTGCTTTATGGATCTAGCTGAGCACTCAGTGGACTTGTTAATGCTCACCAAGATTGGTGATTGGATCTTCTTAACGCAGTCTACTTGTTCGGCAACAACTTCTTTCAGAAACACCCTGGTAAACACTCTGAAAAGGTTTCACCAGTTACTTGGAAATCCTCCACCCAGTCAACACAAACTACATAGAGAGGAGCACAGAGGGCAAGAGGAAACAGCTCATGTACACATTGTCTAAACTTATTTAGTTAGTTAATTTAATTTTATACTATTGCTGGGGATGTGAGTAGATATGGTGTGTGTGTGTGTGTGTGTGTGTGTGTGTGTGTGTGTGTGCATATGTGTCATGGTGTGCATGTGCCACAGCATGCATATAGAAGTCAGCTTTACTTCAGTTCTAGAGATGGAGGAGCTCGGTTCCTCAGATTTGCACAGCAAGAGCTTTCGCCTGATGAGCCACCTACCAGCCTTCATCTAAACATAATGAGTGCTTGCCACTTTAATTTCATTAAAAAAAAAAGAATGAATGGAAATCTTACAAGGAAAGTTTGGTTTTTGAATATCTAACCTTATTCTAAGAGAGACAAGTACTCTCCTACAGTTGATATGTACTTGTTCAGTACACAGTATTATAATTTCAAATTAGGCAGTATGGCAGGTAAGAAGACATTGGCCTACTGAACTCAGCTTTCTGGAAGAGAAGTACTGTATGTGACTTCTATGTTTCCAGTCAGCTCTATTGGCATTTCCTCTCCCCGCCCCACTTTCAGATATTTAAAAGATTAATGGTCTGTGAACCTAGGAAGATAACCATGAGCTGGCTTAGGTTTGCCTCCATGCCAGGTTTTAATTCATCAGCTTGCATTTTCCAGTTCAAACATGTCTACAGATCTCCATTATTTTAATTTGATCTTTCCTAAGGTGTTAAGATCTGACCATTGGAAACTTGCTTTGTATGTCTGTCCAGGGATGATGATTATAGGTCTGCTGTCTCACTGGAAGAGAAAAAGAAGTCAAGATTCATTTATTTAATATACATTTACTGAGCATCTACAAGTAGACTTAAGCTAGTTAAGAGCCACAAATGCAAACAAAATTAATTGCTGTTATCATGACCTTGCAATCTACTTGAGAAAGATGAGGAGGAAGAAGAGGAGGAAGATCAAAACACTGAACTATATTTTACTAGAGGAGAAAGTTAAGACTCTATACAAGAATCAAAGAAGGACTCCTAAAAGGCCACAGTGTTAGGAGACATTCTTAAACTTATCTCTTGGATTTTGCATGGTTGAGTAGAAGAAGAAGGGGTAGACTATGCATGTTTTCTCACAAATGAAAATACGATTTTCAGGATCTACTGGTTTTGTGACTTTTCAGGATATATTGTTCTGGGAACTCCGTGGCATTCATTAGCTGTCCTCCTTGTATCCTTATTCATGATATTTTCCTTAGGTGTCTTGCTCATTTATCTCCTGGTGAGAGCTGAGAGTGAAGGGATAATGAAATTTGATGAAATAAGGGAGGTAGTGAAAGTCAAGTCCAAGTAAATCAAAGGCCTCAACACAAATCTGGATACACTGAACCTGATGGAAGAGAAAGTGGGAAACAATCTTGAATGCATTGGCACAGAAGACAACTTCCTGAACAGCGCATCAACAGCACAGGCACTAGAATCGACAATTAGTAAATGGGATCTCATGAAATTGAAAAGATTCTGTAAGGCAAATGATGCCATCAATAGCACAAAATGGCAGCCTACAGCACTGGAAAAGATCTTCACCAACCTGACACCCGACAGAGGGCTGATTTCCAAAATATATGAAGAACTCTGGGCATTATTCTATTGTTAGTTTTATACTATTGTCTGCAGGATCTGGCAGATCTCCTCAACATCTCCATCCTTTCCAAATGTAAAAAGTAGAATAGGATAACAACAAAGATCACGAGTCTCAAAGAATGATTTGTTTTGTTCCTTTTGTGGGCATTTTTCTTTTCTGTGTAGCTCCATAAACTAAACTCTCCATTCCAGATAACAAACTTGTCTCTCCAGTAGAGGGCACAATTCAGATTGTCAAATGGTATAATCTCTGGCAGTGAAAGACAAAACAAAAACTATGGAAAGTATCTTACAAGAAGGGTACATCACAGAAAAAACTTCATCTGCACTTGGTTTTCAAAATAAGAACCCTGTGGTTGGGAGGCCCCATTCCACTGACTGAGGACTCTGGAGTAAAGATGATTCTGATTCGCAGGCCCAACAGCACAGTTCCCAAGACACACTGAATTTCTGCAGTGAGTATCCCCTGAAACCAGGAGACAGGCAAGTCATTAGAGCCAAAAGAACAGAAAACACTGCCATGCAGAGGAGCCTATCTCTCCTAAGGATCTGGAAAGTTATGTTGCTATCAAGAGACTTCTACATCTGCATCTGACCATAGTGCACCCTTCTTTTTGCAACAACCAAATCACAGGAGGAATATATAAAATGTGGTTGTCAAGGTGCTAAGTAGTAGGTGGTAAGAAACAGTCGTTCTCAAGACTTGGAAAATAAAGTCCCTTCCACAGTAGCACAACCTATTGCCTTAAGAGTTCATACTTAATAGCACAAGAAGGCGAAGCAGATAGAACCCGAAGGACTCTTTGAGAAGGGATATAATCAGTCTGGGAAAGCCAAAGCAGTTAGAGTTTACAGCAGAAAGTACTAGAACTGAGAGAGTTAGCTGTACAGGGGGAGTGTAGAGATCTGGAATGAGCCCACAGAAGGAAGCCCCTGAGCACTGCTCAGCTCATGCAAGAGAGGAAAGTCTCCAGCAGAGGAGAAAGAATCATTTCGTGAACAGAGATGGCACACAGGGTGAGGACAAATCTTTGTTTTCATTTGCTATAAAAAAAAAGACACATGACTTCTAGAGCATTGGGCAAAATGCATAGTAAGATCTTTAGTGGGGAACTCATTAGCACTGGGGTGAGCATGACTCATGTTCTGCTTAGCAAGTTTTAAAAAGAGGAACCAATTTTTTCCTTATAAAATCCAGGAGAAAAGGCAAGAATATTGAAAGAAAACAGAAATGTCCAGTACAAGACGATAATATCACTGAAGTCTGTACTTCAGTAAAAAAATTACCAGGCATGAAAGGAAAAAAAATTCACTACATGGATCTAGAAGAAGAACAATAACTACAAAAATCAATCAATTGAAAACAATCTAGAACTGATGGATTCTGAAATCAGCAACCAAGGACAGGACAATAATTATTACATATCTACAAACACTAAATCATGTTATGTTCTGATATTCATATATTTCAAATGTTAAGCATAGATGTGGAAAAAATTTTTAAGGAAACCAATATAAATATAGAGTGATCACAAACTAAGGAGAAAAAGAAGAAGAAAAGGCTGGATTGAAATAATGGCAGATTAGACACCGAGTAATGAAACAGTTACTGATCCAGTAGACACAACAATACATGTATGCAATTTAAGAATGAAGCATAGAGGAAAACATGAGAAAGTGTGTAGGACATTAGTGAATCACCTTCAAGTGTATGAATATGCACTTAAATAGAGCCTGTGAAGGACATGAGGGACAAGGCATAGAATATATTTTGAAATATTGATAAAAAGATTTTTTAATTAACATCAACCCAAAAAATGAAATTTTGGACATAAATATTACATAATATGTAAAATATATATAAAATTAACAAGTTGCTAATAAAAGAAATCAAAGTAGACCCAATTTTAGTATATGTGCTGCCAAAGAGAGCAGTAATGTAGAGCCAGATAAAAGGGAAGAAAATCCAAGGCATTCTGTGTTCATGGGTAGGGAGTTACTAACCGGTTTTCCACCACTGTGACAAAACACCTAAGACAAACTTACAAAGAAAAAAAGGTTCATTTTGGCTAAGGTCTTGTACAAGAAGCCACAGGGTTTCAAACCCTGGTTACCTGGGCTTGTTGGACCTGCAGTGGGGCAGTTCATCACAACAGAAGGGTATGACTGGGGAAACTGTCAGTCTCATGGCAACCAGAAAGGATCCCCGGAAACTCAAATAAAAGCCACAAATTAGGAAGACAAGCATTATCTAGACATTCAAGACTTATAGTGGCATTGATGAAGGAATAGACAGATAGACCACTGGAGCAGAAAGGATACCTTGGAGATAAACCCATATAAGCAGTCAACCCAGACAAAGACATAAAAGACATCCAGTGGAAAGAAGATAATCCCCTCTTTTCTTTTTTTAAACAAATAGTACTAGAACAATTGAATAAGCAAAATATCGCGCATGCCAAAAGTATGTGGATCTAGATAGAGACCACAAGAGAATACATATATGTGTGAGGTCCTTAACATTAACATTCTATGGTAAGACCCTGTTGCTGAAGCCAACACCCACTTTGACTGCAGGACATGGAGAAGTCGATCTCAAACCTACAGGGAAACTTCCTCCCTGCTGGCTATTGTCATATAGTGCCAGAAGGTGAAATGCAGGCTGCTGGGGGAAGAAATGACATTGGTGATCTGAATCAGCCGTGCTGGACCCTGAATGCTGCAATATTAACCTGCCAGTCAAGATACGCCTACTGATGCAATAGTGGCAGACCTGGTACAGGGCACCTAACCACTTTCTAATTGGATCTGAGGCCTGCTCCACCGAAGGGGATGTCACACCTAGTATTATTATCCTGATAAAAGTCCATGGCTGGGGAGGTCATTGACTCTGAGGTAGAAGCTGCTATAGTTATTAATGTTTAAACCCATAGACCTGCACTACTCTCAACCTTGGTCCAAGAAGCTTCTTTTCAGAGTGTTCACCAGTCAATTAAGAGATGTGTAATTGAAGTGCTGAGAACAAGAAACTGAGCCCTGATCCCTGAACAACAGGGTATCTATTTCCACCCTTATCAGCCTACACATCAAGGCTCAGGGAACACGGCAGAAGAAGAGGCAGAAAGGAAGGATGCAAGAGCAGGGGATGGGGAGGAGAGCTGCTGAATGTTGTCTTCAGGACAAGACATAGCTATGGCAGTTAAACTCACAGTGGCTGTGGTGACCGGCAGACGACCTACGCAACATCCGACAAGGTAAAATCCTATCACAGATGGTGTAGATAATCTCCAGGCCCCATTCCTCACTGAGGAGCAGTGGGTATATTCTGGGGAAGGATTCCCAGGCCTCTGTGAATAGGCTCATATCCAAGTGCATATGGGCAGAGCTAACCAGACCTAGTGGGTTGTCAACAATAACCCCACCACAACAAAAGGACATGAAGTTGGGAGAAATGCATACTCAAGGGATATGGGGTGAGTTGGGGCATGGTAAGTGCGAGATAGATTTTTGCATATTCTATTGTATGCTTGTTTGAAATTTTTAAGAAAGAAGGAAAACAATTTTAAAACTCAACATGCCATCTAACCCCAACCCCCCCACCCCACCCCCCACCCCCGCAAGGTGATGGTAATTGTGAATACAAAACCATTGGGAGGTGCATAGATCATGAGATCCATATGCATGAAATTAGTGTCTTTATGAATTTCACTACACTGTGGTCTCTTGTCTCCTATATCACCCGAGGAAGACAACGCCATCTCTATCTGGAAATGTCCTTCACCAGACATCCAACATTCTAGGGACTTGAAATTGGAATCTCTGGACTTAGGAATTGCAAGAATTGCTCATTTCTTATACCTGACCATTCTCTGGTATTTTGTTATAGCTGCTCAAGTTGACTAAGACTCAAACTGGACAATAAATTTAAAAGTAAAATGAAAACAACAAAACTCCTAGAAGATAACAGGAAAAAATGATGAAGGAATGGCATTTTACTATTATTATTATTATTATTATTATTATTATTATTATTAAAGCGGCTATCATGAAAAAGACTCAAAGCAGTTTCTTGCAAAGTTAAACATAGACAAACTTACAATGTAACAGTAGTAGTATTGAGTTTTGCCTGTATGAGTTAAATCTTTAATGTCCACATTATTGGGGAATTAGAACTTTGGAAATGATTACACACCACCACACACATAAAAGAATAACCAAATTCCAAAATACTTACAGTCTTAAATATCGGCAAAAATGTGAAGTGACAAGGGGGTGCATGTATTCCTGGTGGCCAAGTGATACGGACACTTCTGAAGAGGCTTTGTAGTTCCTTTCCTCCTTGAAGAGTTTTCAAAAATTATATACATACATATATGTGTAGATACACTCCCCATGAAATATATAATTTATATATATATATATATATATATATATATATATATATATATATCACCACCATATGTCTATGTGGGTGTGTGAGCGCCATGCTGTGCAAATGGAAGTGGGAGCACAGTTTGTGCGAATCCGTTTTCTCTTTCACCAAATGGATCCATGAGGTTGAATTCCAGTCATCAGCCTTGGTGACAAGTGCCCTTACCGGCTGAGCCATCTCACTGGCATTTTACTATTATCATTATTATTGTTGTTATTAATTATTAAAGCAGCTATCATGAAAAAGACTCAAAGCAGTTTCTTGCAAAGTTAAACATAGACAAACTTACAATGTAACAGTAGTAGTAGTAGTATTGAGTTTTGCCTCTATGAGTTGAATCTTTAATGTCCACATAAAGTGCTACCCATGAATACCTGGATGTATTTTAAGAGCTAAGGTTTAAAGAGATTGTTTAACATCTTTGATCCTCATGTACTCTTTTTTTGTCGTCATATGAAACACCGGTATTTGACAAATGTATTGAGGCAATTCAGTGAAGAAACAGGCCTTTTAACAAATGGCTCTAGAAAATCTCACACATGGAAAAGCGGATTTTAATCATTATCTCATGCCATGTACAAAAACTGAATTAAAATAGATCATAGACCTCTATGTAAAAACCCAACCATAAAACCTTAAGGATTCATGAAAGAACAATGTGGAAATCTGATTTCATCAGAACTAAAACCTGTTCTTTGCAAAACAGAACGGAGAGAATGAAAAGACAAGTGGGTTTTGAGATAAAATGTTAAAAAAAAAATATTACCATGACAAGACTTATACTCAGAATGCATACAAAAACTCTCATAATTCAATAGTAAGAAAACAACAGTTCAATTTAAAAGTTGGCAAAAGATGTTAAAAACACTTCACCAAAGAATGTATACTGCTGGCAGAAAAAAAAAAGCCAGGAACAGATGCCCAGCATTATTAGTCAGGGAGGAAAATGCAAATTAAAACAATGACAAGAAACCGCTACATATTTGTTCAACTGGATGAGGTTATGAAGATTAGCTAGTAAGGATACAGAGGCTCAGGGCTTCTCATACACTACCTGTAGGTATGTGAACAGCAAAACCACTTTAGAAAATACTAAAACAGTTTCTTAGAAAGTTAAATTCCTCCAGGCCGTGGTGGCACACACCTTTAATCCCAACACTCGGGAGGCAGAGGCAGGTGGATCTCCGTGAGTTTGAGGCCAGCCTGGTCTACAGAGCTAGTCCAGGACAGGCTCCAAAGTGACAGAGAAACCCTGTCTCAAAAAACCAGAAAAAAAAAAAGTTAAATCCCTGGAATTGTGAGTTGCAGTCTGGTTATCCTTTGCTTTGTATCTAGTATCCACTTATGAGTGAGTACATACCATGTTTGTCTTTCTGAGTCTGGGTTACCTCACTCAGGATAATTTTTTTTCTAGTTCTATCCATTTGCCTGCAAACCTAATTATATCATTGTTTTTCTCTGCTGAGTAGTACTCCATTGTGTATATGTACCACATTTTATTTGTCCATTCTTCATAAAGATGACCCTAAGAAAGACACAGGGATCGCCCCAACGACAGAGAAATGGATGAGATCTACATGAACAAACTGGGGGTGTGTGTGGGGGGGATAATGGAGGGCAAGGGCTGGGGGAAAGAGAGCTTAGGGGAGCAGGAGGTCCCAGCTGGATCAGGAGCAGAGTAGGAGAACGGGGAGGGAGATACCATGATGAATGAAGACCCCAGGGGAATAGGAAGAAGCAGAGTGCTAGAGAGGTCCTCAGAAATCCACAAAGATACCTCCACTGTAGACTATTGGCAATGGTCGAGAGAGTGCCTGAGCTGACCTGCTCTGGTGATCAGGTGGTCAAACACCCTGGCTATCATGATAGAACTCTCATCCAGTGTCTGATGGAAGCAGATGCAGAGATCCACGTGAGCCCCAGGTGGAACTCTGGGAGTCCAATCCGTGAGAGAGAGAAGGGATTGTATGAGCGAGAGATATTGAGACCATGATTGGAAAAAGCACAGGGACAAATAGCCAAACTAGTGGAAACGCATGAACTGTGAACCAATGGCTGAGGAGGCCCCAAGGAACTGGACCAGGCCCTCTGGATAAGTGGAACAGTTGATTAGCTTGAACTGTTTGGGAGGTCCCCAGGCAGTGGAACCAGGACCTGTCCTTGGTGCATGGGCTGGTGTTTTGGAACCTAGGGCCTAAGCTGAGACACTTTGCTCAGCCTTGGTGTAGGGAGGAGGGGACTGGACCTGCCTCGGCTGAGTCTATCAGGCTGGGCTGACTCCCCAGGGGAGACCTTGGAGGAGGTGGGAATGGGGGGTGGATTGAGGGGAGGACAGGGGAATCCGTGGCTGATATGTGAAATTAAGTTAATTATAAAATAAAAATATTAAATAAAAAGCAAAAAAAAAGAAAGAACTAGATACAAATGTTCTTATCAATTTGATCTTTAGTGCCTCCAAACCGGAAACTTCATTTATAAGATTTATAAGAGAATGGAGCCCTGAACTGTGGAATGCCTGTACAATTACATGTTATTTATCGTGAAAAAAAGAAATGACCTTGATACATGTATTTGGCTGAATCACAAAATAATTATGTTGTGTGGACCAAACTAGATAAAGTGCATGATGATTCTATTTATTAAAAATGCATGCATGTGGAAACTATAAATTAGTTGATTGTGATAGAAAGTGGGGTAGTGGTTGTCTGGGGTTGAGAAGAGGAATACAAAGGGAAGAGGACATCCCGTGCCTGGTCTATGGCTATTTCCTTGATTGTGGTGGTTTGGAGCATGTCACAACATATCAAAATGTATGCCAAAAGAGCAGCAGGGACCTTGAAGCATCAAAATGGGCTTTGGGGTAGGTTAAATTCATGGGTTGGGAGAAGACCATGTTCACAGGGATATTTAGGGGCCACAGGCATAGTTGTGGGTGGCAAGAGGGTGCCTTTAAATCAAGCAAGAAGTTCTGGCACTTGGAGAAACTCTGGGAGACCTTAGAAGAAAAGTTGGAAAAACCAGAAGGCATGTGTGGAGTTTAGGTGGCTGACAACTTGCAGACTGAATCCTTGAGTCTCTACTCAATTAGAATGCAGAAAACAAGTGGCCCAAATGCTGTGTAATGACAATCAGAGCTTAAACTCTGAAGATCTGACATCATCCTTCCATGGCCCAGCCTCCTGGGCAGCGGGGACTGAGTCTGCTGGGAAGCAGTGTCCGCACTGCAATCAGACATAATTGCTTTCTAAGTCTGACCCCTTTCATTCTCCCATGTTCAGCCAGGAAACGCTGCCTCGGCTCCTTTGTTTCGCCCTCCATTTCCTCACTGTCAGCTGCTGACCACGTCTGTCCTCTTGTGTCCCATAGCTCGCCTCTCATCATCTATTTTACTTGTCCTCTTGTCTTTCAGGGCACAGAGCATTTGTTCCAAGTTCCTTCCCTAAAAGGGCTGCCTATCACCCCCGGAAACAGTGCCGCCATCTGCTGCCTCCTGTGAAGTGTAGGGGCTCTCTTGTTTCCCCATGAGGAACAACTGGGGAACAAACCCAGCTCTCTCCCTAACATTTGACGAATCACAACAACTCCTGCTGGAAGTGGGGGAGGGCAAAAAGACACAGGTGATATGAAAATATGAAGGAGACTTTGGGGGATGCTGACAAGGGGGGACCAAGGGGCAGGAGTGGATGGAAGATGACGGAGAAGGAGACTCAAGTTCACTTCGTTCAGCAATGCCATATTGATGCCTAGTACCTTGAATGCTAACTTAAAGCAGAATGTAACAAAACAAAAGTCAACCTCTGCTTACATGTGATTTTCTTTAAACCTACTATTCCTTTGTCAGCTTCCTGGGGCTTTGCCTCGCCAGTCCTGGCCTATCCGCAAGATCCCTGTCCTCATGGAGAATGCCACTTGGTTTTTCACACAAACCTCAGTAAAGCAGAATTCATTCAGTCAGAGAGAGAGAGAGAGAAAAAAAAAAAAGCTGAGGTTGGAAGGACTTTATACATCAATAAGACATATGTATGAAGCTGTTCAAATTGTTAATGGTTCACTGTGAAACACCCAATACCACCTGGGACAAAGCACCTTACTAACCATTAATGAATAGGCACGCGCAGAATATGAGATAGCTCCCCAGCTCCTTTCACCGCCTTTGATAACACAGGCTCCCGAATCATCCCTGCTGTATAATGAAAACCTCAGCCTGAATTGTATCAATGCAAATCACAGGAGCTGCCTGCAAGCTTGTGTGTTATAACTTATCTGTGGGGCCAATAAAAAGATATGCCATTATCAGCCTTGTCCACTTAACTATTAATAAGCTTCCTTCAGCCCTTTCATCTCACCTCTCTCTCCGGCTCCCACTGCCTAGCACCAGGGCCTGCTTGCCTTTCCAGCTGGTAGGCGAGGCGTGCGGAGTGCCTTAAGTGTTGCAAAATGAAAGGCACGGAAAATAACTTGAGCGTTCCTCAGGGACTCCCGAGTTTTCATTCCAAACCCTGGAGACCCCCGGGACTGAGATGCCCGTGTCCCGAGCTACATTCTTTTAGTGCCACGGAGGGGTTTCCCGATGTTGGGGTGTCTCCAGCCTGTTTCTTGTCCTTTGGAGCACTGAAGACAAGAAGCTAATGGAGGCAGCAGGTCATTTGGGAGGTTGGCTCTGGGTTGTCTCTTCCAAACTGTGGCACTTGCCACAGGATGTGCTTCAGCTCCATCCTCTGCCCTCTACACTCTCCTACTGAGTCTTGTGCAAACCTCGCCAAGCCATACCCAAGTGAGCTGAACTAGCACCCTGTAATGGCCGCCAGGTGGCGATCTTCTCCCTAAACCCAGCATCCTTGCGCTGCAGGAGAAAATAGAGCCCTGTGAGCCAGGACTCCGCGGAGAACGCCAGCAAGGTCCTTTGGCACACAGCTCTTATGTGTAATTATTGTCACTTTCCTCTGCTGGTATTTTCTAGAGCACTTTTTTTTTCCTTTTCCCAGATCCTCCTCCTCTTCATTTCTTGAATGGTTTTCTACTGGGCATTTTACCCAAATTTGCAGATGCCCTTTCTTTCTTGAAAACAGCCTCACTCCAAATTCATTTGAGAATGAAATGACGTATACAGGGTGGCATAGAAGAAATTCTATGAAAGGAAGACTCTGGCTGGCATTTTTCTTATGGGCTCATCTACCTTGCGGTGTCTGATACTCTACTCGTGTTAATTAGCAGCATTAATTATGAACTCCTATTTGATGGTGCTTGCATGTCTATATTGTTTCTTGTGACCTTCACAACATAATTCCTAACAATAAATAACACCTGAAGAGCTATTTACCTCCATTTATTGCAGAGGCCTGGGAGACAGGCAGAATGGCCTCCTGATTAACGTGTGGTTAGCCGGGTAACTGCTGAGACTTGGCCAGAACAAGCCCTTTGTCTCCTTTTGTGCCTCGTTTCCTCTTTAGAGCTGTCCCCTCTTTGTACACAAGCATGTACAAGGGCCGCTCCTCCTTGCCCTCCACAGATTATCACTTATTTCCTTAAATTGTTATTGCAGATGGAGTCCCGTTTTTTGAAGCAAGATTCCCTGCTAAACCTGTCCCCATCCAGTCAGACTTTTCACGTGGCCGACCAATAATCTCCCATGAATATTTAGAGCACTTTGTAAAGCACCTCCACCTGCAGCACTCTGTGTAAGCCTGAGATAATTTAGAGTACAGAATGAAATTTCCCAAATACAGACAAAAACTGAGGCCAGGTGACACTAGTGCCCTTACCCCCAGAATGGATGCAAAATGTATGCACACCCAGTGCTCCTAAGGCAGGACTCTTTTTCTACTTGGGTACCTCTCTCCCACACATGGCCTCTGCAAACAGAAATGCCAGAAGTAGTCCTCTTTGTTTTATTTGGGAAAATACATGAAGGGTTAGTTGTCTTAGCCCCACAAGAGAAGCTAGAGAAAAGCAGAACGCAACCACCAAAGTTGGAGAGTTGCCATAGACAACAGCTGTAAGCCTCCACTGGGGGACAAAAAGGCAATATTGACCAAGAAGCAGCATATTACCCTTCACACATCGATTCTGACAGTGTGTTTCTCAACCACATTTATTCAAAAGACCTCAGATTCTACTTTGTATGAGCTCATTACAGGCATCTGCAGATGCTCGGGGATCTAGTGCTTGAGACAGAGAGTAGGAGACAGGTAAGGAGGATTAATAATGCATGCAGTAAAGCCCATTTAGTCTTCTTGCTGGGAAGAAGGGTTCCTGGGAGGGAAGATGGAGTAAGCGGTTTGGAATGATGTGCATAGTGAGGAATATGGTTCTGGCAGGATGGGAATAGAATGTTTGATGCAATGTCCAAGCTCTTCTGCAAAACCCAAAGCGATCCTCAGACAAGCTGGAGCTCTTAGTGCTGGCACAGGCTCCAGCTCTCCTTTCCCTAGCTTCCTCCAACATGAAGATTAGAAGTATAATAGAGGCATACAGGGATAGAAGCTCCATAAAGCCAGATCAATAGTGAGAGCTGTGAGGTATACCAAAGGCCTACAGCAGCTTGGAAACCTCAAACACTAGACATAGGCCGTCTTCCTGGTAGGCTAGGTAGGATTTTAAGAGGCAAAGGCGGAAGGGGAAGGAAGGATGCCATTCCACAATCCAGATAGCAGAACTCTTTGAATCAGACATACAGGCCTCCAAAGAGTAGAAGAGGAAAGAGTAGGAACTAGTGATAAGCAAAGAGAGAAAATAAAAGCCAATGGGAGATAGGCAGGGTCAGACTTCATTGGAAAAGAAACAGGAAATTTAGGGTGTGGATATAATTTGAAGGAGTTGGACTGTAGGGGATTTTTGACAAGAAAGAACTACATGGTGTATGAGGATGGCGAGAGTAATTTTTCTCAGGATATTTTAGAGGATATTGCTTTTCAGTAAATGAGGAATAATTATCACAACTCTCTCTTTAAGATCCATGTCCCCAGTCACCCAGGGAAGCTGGCTAGGTTTCCAGTACCAGGCATGATTTCCCTCCTGGCCTTAAGTCCAACTAGACAACTGTTGTCTGCCACCAACCTGTGAATGTCATTTTCTGCACTTTTATACATTTCTTGCCATGCTGGTAATAGTCGTGGTTCTTAGGTATTGCAGCTGTTTAGGACTGTCCAATCGCTGTCCTCCTTTGACAGCTTGCATAGTATTTTCATGAACCATCTCTCCACTTTTCCAGAACAGCGTAATTCCTAAGTACGTTCTAAATCTTATTCTTGAACCCATAGATAAGTTTAACTACCACTCCTAATCAAAGAAGCTTCCACATACAGCAAATGGACACCATCACAGAAAACCATAAATGGACACAATACAGAGGTCAGCAAATTGTGGGGATCCCAGCCACAACAGACATCTACACCACAACTCCTGCGGCTATGGCTCAGTAACTATCACCAAAGAGGGGGCAGAAAGATTTTTGAGAACCAGAATATCAAGAAGTCTGCTCTGATACAGACTTTCCTGGAAATTGCCACAAGACTTGAACAATATCAATATCAATAGTCATGTGAACACAGAACGGGAAAAATTACACAGGGTCACATCCAACCCCTAGACAAAGAACTACTGGCAACTAATTACTGCTGAGAACAGGATAATTAGCTTCTCCCAGAGATGAGCTTTCTTTTGGGTTGTCCAATGCAGAGTCGTGAGCTTGAGACGATGTACACACAAACAACAAAAATGGAATCATCAGGTTCTATTTATAAATATTCATACACATACATGTGAATATCTGTATGTGCATGAAATAAATACAATAAAAGAAAAAGAGGTTATCAACTTGAGAGTGGGGGAGGCATGGGAGACATCTAAGGAAAGATAACTGGGAGGGGCTGGGGGGAGGAAAGAAGGAGCAGGTGATGTAATTCTATTTTAATAAAAACAATTTAAAAAGAACCTTCTCTTTAGAAAGGTAAATTGGGTGGGGGCTAAAACAATTACCCAAGAGCACTTGCATATGTCCAAGACCAAAAAGGCTTGAAGCACTGTCAGTGTGAAGAAGGATTTTGTCAGCATTGGCCCCACTGCTGTTTAATAACAGGGATCTTGGTTCTTTGGGGGAGTTTCCGGAGTCATGGACATTTTTATAAAGCACAGGACTAAGAGTGTCAAAAGAACTTGAATGCTGTCCTTTACCTAATGAGTTCTGGTCTGGACCAGTAATCTCACTTATAAAAACACTTGTTGTTTGGGAAAGGTTCTGACTCTCAACTAGAGAGGCATATATAGATGCTATTCTATTTGCCTTTGCATTTATTTCATGTAACTTCTCTCTGTACATTTTAATGGTACATGAACATAGAAAGGAACAAGGTGGAGTCAACACTTAACTCTGAACTATGCTCTTACTTGTTATTTACATATGCGTTATTAACAAGGCTATTGGATGTACAGGCCAAGAATGGCAGAGTTCTAGAAGTCTCTCAGCTAGCAGGTTCTTCAGTACCATCACATCTGCATATTGCTTCTGACATATGTGGGAATCTTAAAACTAAACTTGGGGTGTCATCATCCTACCCTGTCACTCTCCTCCTTTAGACCAAGTCTGCATGCCAATGTCCCTCCACCATGCAGACGACCTGGTCTGTAGGGAGACACTTTTACCTCAACATTCTTTGTCCTAATTGAGAAAAGGAACCTAAATATTGTGGTCATCTCATATTGCTCCCGTTTAGTCTGGGAAAAGTTTCTTTCACTTTATCAGCAAATGGGCTTCCTGGAAACATTAAGGGATATTATACATATCAGGAAAAAAAATCACCTTTATCTAAGGGGAGACAATATAATATGCACTCGGAAGCTTAAACACAGAACTTCTCAGGAAGAACTGGTACTTCAGCTTCAACGTAGGTTACATGGGGTCTAGTGCCCCTTCTCTGTACGCTGACAGGCAGGGTTAGCTTCTGCCCTGGAGCAAGTGTCTTCAAATCTCCAAATCAAGTTTCTCCATCTTCAAAAGAGGTCAACTTGATGACTCTCAGTCTGTGACTTCCCAGTGCATACCTCTGGCCCTCAGCATCCTCTGGCCCTCCTCAGGTATTACAACCCCTTTGGCCTTAAAAGGAAGGCTCTCTTCTCATAGCTGGTTGATATACCTCCTCATCCTTCCCTGGTAGGACCAGAGTGTTTATAAACTCCAAAGCCACTTAGATCAGTCCCTCTCTGGAAGCCTCCAGTGGCCTCAGTCAGGTTCCCTCCCACACAACATTCACAGGGATGCCAAGTGGTGAATTTGCTTTTCTTGAGTGTCTAGCCATAGGCAGCAATGTTCTCATGGCCACCAGTCTATTGCCATCATATGCTTACAGAATGCCTCATGCTGACATGATTTGCTAAAGGAACACATTGAGAATTCGAACAGCAGGATTTGTCCTCCACTTTGGAAACCTTCGAATGAACTAAATTTCAGAAAGGGGTTGCTGACCAACTGCCTGGAGCTCAGCATGCATTTCTTTATACAGCTGTCAGGGCTTTCTACTGACTTACCAAAATAACTTGAACTTGTAATGTTGCTGAGAGACTCTCAAAATGGTGCTACTATCATGAAAACGAATTAAAACATAAAAGCCATTAAACTGCATGAACTAGCCTCCATTCCATGAGATTCTCAAAGGTAGAAAATATGTTCAAGTCCACCTAGCACAACACAGTGGTAGTCATCACTGCTGGGGCTTTTGAAGAGCTTGGTGGGCAACAGACATGACTCTGAGTCTTGAAATATAGGCTAATATAATCCTTGTATAATCCTAATGAACAGTTCCATTATTATACTCAGTTTACAGGTGGAAAAACTGAGGCCCAGAGGGATTGTTCAACATTCAATAGCTAGCATGTGATGGAGCTTAAATCTGAATCCATTCTACTTTAAGAATTCATCTGATTCCATAGAAACTACTAAAAAAACATTTAGTGTTGGGTTGGTGATAAAGCTCAGTGATAGAGTGCTTGCCTAGCACATGTGAAACTTGGGTTCAATTTCTAGGGCAGGAGGAGGGAGGAGAAAGTATTTACTGGACAAATAGGTTAAACAAAACAAAACAAAAAGCAAAAACAATAACAAAAACCCCAAAAGCAATAGCTTTCAAATAGGGAGGATAACTCAGAATGACACAGAGGATGGGTATTCTTTAGTGAGAGCAACTGTGGCTTAGGAACTGGAGAGCTGAGCATATTGTCTTTGGGATTCCTAACTGAAGCCTTCAGTGTCCGTCAGAGGCATCTCTTAGGCTTCTCAAACACATCAGCTACGACCAGGCTTTCATCCTCACATCACAAATGTAAGTAAAGCTGAGCAAGGACAATTGTTCTTGTAGTGACTGAGAAGTTGTTAGCAAGCAAGAAAAAGCAAAATGAGTTGTAAGTAAAATGTATGCACTTGAAAGCTTGTCTCTCAAAGTGAATGACCACCATATTGTTGCACTAGGCAGAGGAAAAAATAACAGAGAAGATGATGGAAGAGGATGGGAAAGGAGCTGTGTCTTCATTCTAGCTGGGCTTCTCTATGGTGTCTCACACATGCATCACTCATCTCTTAACAGACATCCTTCGTTCTTCTCAGTCCACTCCTCACCATGTGTAAATGTTTCTTGGACTCTTTTGTCCTACCCTCTATCCTTAGCTCTGTATCAACTCTGTGTTCAGAACTGGCTTCGGTAAGCATGCAAATGTTGTAAGAAAAATGTCTGTCTTACTTTTTTCTATTGCTGTGATAAACACCTTGACCAAAAGCAACTTGGAGAGGAAAGAGTTTATTTGGATGACATGTTATAGTCCATCATCAGGGAAGCCAAGGCAAGAGATAACTGAAGGCAAGAACCTAGAAGAAGGAATTGAAAAGGAGGCCAGGGAAGATTGCTGCTTACTGGCTTGCTCCTCATGTCTTGCTCAGATTGTTTTCTAATACAACTCAGGATCACTTTCCCAGGGGTGGTACCACCCACAGTGGAATGGGCCCGTCTATATCCATTACTAATGAAGAAAATGCTTCATAGACTTGCCTACAGGCCCATCTTAAGAAAATGTTTTCTCAACTGAGTCTCTCTCTTTTTGATGATACTACCTTGTGTCATGTTGACAGAAAAATTAACCATCCCAATGCCCTTCATCTCCTTGGGCTCCTTTGGCTAGTGTTCTACCCTAGCTTATTCTTATTCCTTTTAAGCCCCACTGCTCTGTATCTCCCTTACTTCTCATAATATTACACTGTGTAACTGTAACCCTCATTCTGTAGACATGACTCCCACATGTCTGTTGATTTTATATTTGTGGGCCCTCTATCTGGTTGTTGCTAGCCACGTATCAAATCTGATTTCTCTGTTTGAATGAATAAACTATTGCATGAAGCTATTAAGAGCTACTATTTTCATCCACTCTTACCGGAAACACAACAACATATTTGAAGTTGAAATCACTATCACCCTCATCCTTAAATATTGTTCCCACAATTTCCTTAAGGATCCTTTTTTAGTAAGCCAGGTAAAAAAATGAGGATTAGTATTTTCTACTTCCGTGGTCCCCTATACATAGTCTGTCAACAATTCTGATCCATTCTTCCTTCACAGCATCTGCCTCATCCATCTTTCCTTAGATTCTCATTACTACCACCTTGACTTCCAAGCTGTTTTCAAGACTATGCCAAGTTCCTAGTCTTCGAGGGCATGGGCTTGCTGGGTTAGTGCCCAAGCATTGGTTGTTATTAAAGCAATTAAATAAAATAATCACCTCATAGAGTAGTTCATATAATTAAAGAACAGCCACACGTTAAGTAAATTTTCAGTATGCAGCAGTTATTAATGTTACTGCCTTCTTGTCCTCTTGCCTATGTTTCTACCCATTGTGTCTTCTACCAATAAAATCATTTCTTTTAACCTGGATGTCTCACAATATGACTTAACTAATAAAAAAAAATGAAAGATTCTTAGCTGTACATTAAGTAAATCTAGACTCTAGCTAGTACTCAGCAACCACTACCACTGCTGTCTACCTTTATTCTATCTGGTTAAAGCTATTATTTCCTCTTCCTACGACCTATGTCATGCCACCTCCACTGTTTGCAAGTCTACACTGACTCATTTGGGAGCTCAAGGACCCTCGGAACATTGAATTTACATTCCCTGTAGCACATTCTTTAACTTCCCCTGACCCTGCTTTGCATCATCAATATTGCTCTGTCAATAGGACCTACCAACGGGTTTTGTTATTTTTAGCCCTAGAATCTACAGCCACAGAGGCCTAGTATTGATCTTACACATCCCTGTAGGTTCAGTGCATGGTACCTGATAGCTCTTCAATGGCATTTGCCAAATAAACCAATGTAATGCAGACAAATGTATGCGGAAGGGACAGTAAGAAGAGGAAATAGTCTCTTCCACACAATAAAGTAAACATGGCTGAGGATAGCTATCATCTGATGACTTCAGACCAAAGTACAAACTTTTTTCTTTAAGGACAAGGTGCAACAGTCTGTATTCTTTTTTACTTCTGGGCTTGCATGTCCTTTGATATATATGCAGCTGCATAGCTCAAGGTCAGGCCACTATGCTGTTCATTGTCCTTGAGTGTGGTCAACACCTGCAGAGGCCACATGATTCCCAATTGTTCAGTATTGACTCTGAGGAGCCCCATCAGGTTAGGCCTGACCTCCAAGAATACTTGGAGCTTGGTTAGCTGTGAGATGGAGATACTTCAACCCCCATTTGCTGTCCAAAATGATAAATAATCTCAGAATGGGCATTTGTGGGGACTGGGCTAGTTTACCCTTTGTATCACACACAACTGCTTTTCACAGCTTTCTCACACATGAGTGAAACACTATGATTGGTCTTCCTGGATGAGATCATACATGAGTGAAACACTATGATTGGTCTTCCTGGATGAGATGCAAGTTAGAGTTATGTGGCCACTCAAGCTAGGGCTGAGGCAGGCGAGTATAGAAATAGCTTAGCGGCTTGTCACTCAACTTAAATTGGGCTTTGCACAAATTCCTCTCTGAATGACACACTTAGCAACTTGCTGGCAACCTGAGACCCTCATATGTATCAGGGTGCATAAACACTACTCCCTGAACAGTGGGATACATTTCTCTTCCTCTGGACAAACATCAAACATATTCTATTCAAGTGTGCTTCAATTGTACCTGGGTATGGGAGATAGGGGACATACACTGAACTGGTTTTGGCTACATGCACAATAAGGCAAAATTGTACAAAACTGTGTGAACTTTTGGGCATATCATCTATTCAACTCCTTATGCTTATACATAATTGGGTGTGCATATGATTGAAATCAGATGCATCATGGGAAGGAACATCTATAGCAGAAAAAATGATTATATGACCTAATATATCAATCAAAACAAGAGAATCACCATCACTATGCCACTTAATAACTAAACATCTACTATTGAATACCATCAAAAGAAGCCCCAAACCATAATTGGGCTGTTCAAATATCTTTACTCATGTGGCCTGCATATTCAGACCTGTCCTATCATTTTGCTTTAAATAAAGATTCCTTATTACTTTTTACAAATCTGTGAGATCCTTTATTTCAGTTCTTTGGATGAGAGACCAGGAACCTGGGACACTGCCTACTAGAATAGGCACACAGTCCAGATGCAGGGACCAAATAGCCAAACCCCTTCTCTGTCTGTCTCTCTCTCAGCATGATTTTAAAGTAGATTATGGGAAGAAGAGAAAGGGTAGAGCCTTGGTGGGAAGGGCATTTGGAGGTATAGAGTGAAGACTGGCTGACTCATATTGCATTATGATGTGTCAGAGAGAGAGAGAGAGAGAGAGAGAGAGA